>JAJSSI010000170.1:0-45000 GCA_031841125.1 Acanthococcus lagerstroemiae
AGAAATTTTCAAAATTTGAGAAAATCAAAAATTTCGAATTAATGAGTGTTTCTTACTCAATTTTTCACGCTGAGTTCGAATTTGTTGTTCCAATTTGGCGGCGACCCTCCGATCCCGAGATACACTTGAAAAAGTTGGAAAAATTGATCAATTTGGGTCAAAAAATGACTCTAGCTCAATTTTGACAACGGATTCGAATTCGTCTCGAAAAATTGAGTAACTAGCACCAGCGCCGACGTCGTAGCTTTCCGAAAATTTTTTCGCCCAAAAAAACACCTGATGTATAGTATGGAGAAATTTTCAAAATTTGAGAAAATCAAAAATTTCGAATTAATGAGTGTTTCTTACTCAATTTTTCACGCTGAGTTCGAATTTGTTGTTCCAATTTGGCGGCGACCCTCCGATCCCGAGATACACTCGAAGAAAATGGAAAAATTGCTCAATTTGGGTCAAAAAATGACTCTAGCTCAATTTTGACAACGGATTCGAATTCGTCTCGAAAAATTGAGTAACTAGCACCAGCGCCGACGTCGTAGCTTTCCGAAAATTTTTTCGCCCAAAAGCACCTGATGTATAGTATGGAGAAATTTCCAAAATTTGAGAAAATCAAAAATTTCGAATTAATGAGTGTTTCTTACTCAATTTTTCACGCTGAGTTCGAATTTGTTGTTCCAATTTGGCGGCGACCCTCCGATCCCGAGATACACTTGAAAAAAATGGAAAAATTGATCAATTTGGGTCAAAAAATGACTCTAGCTCAATTTTGACAACGGATTCGAATTCGTCTCGAAAAATTGAGTAACTAGCACCAGCGCCGACGTCGTAGCTTTCAGAAAATTTTTTCGCCCAAAAAAACACCTGATGTATAGTATGGAGAAATTTTCAAAATTTGAGAAAATCAAAAATTTCGAATTAATGAGTGTTTCTTACTCAATTTTTCACGCTGAGTTCGAATTTGTTGTTCCAATTTGGCGGCGACCCTCCGATCCCGAGATACACTTGAAAAAGTTGGAAAAATTGATCAATTTGGGTCAAAAAATGACTCTAGCTCAATTTTGACAACGGATTCGAATTTGTCTCGAAAAATTGAGTAACTAGCACCAGCGCCGACGTCGTAGCTTTCAGAAAATTTTTTCGCCCCAAAAAACACCTGATGTATAGTATGGAGAAATTTTCAAAATTTGAGAAAATCAAAAATTTCGAATTAATGAGTGTTTCTTACTCAATTTTTCACGCTGAGTTCGAATTTGTTGTTCCAATTTGGCGGCGACCCTCCGATCCCGAGATACACTTGAAAAAGTTGGAAAAATTGATCAATTTGGGTCAAAAAATGACTCTAGCTCAATTTTGACAACGGATTCGAATTCGTCTCGAAAAATTGAGTAACTAGCACCAGCGCCGACGTCGTAGCTTTCCGAAAATTTTTTCGCCCAAAAAACACCTGATGTATAGTATGGAGAAATTTTCAAAATTTGAGAAAATCAAAAATTTCGAATTAATGAGTGTTTCTTACTCAATTTTTCACGCTGAGTTCGAATTTGTTGTTCCAATTTGGCGGCGACCCTCCGATCCCGAGATACACTTGAAAAAGTTGGAAAAATTGATCAATTTGGGTCAAAAAATGACTAGCTCAATTTTGACAACGGATTCGAATTTGTCTCGAAAAATTGAGTAACTAGCACCAGCGCCGACGTCGTAGCTTTCAGAAAATTTTTTCGCCCCAAAAAACACCTGATGTATAGTATGGAGAAATTTTCAAAATTTGAGATACACTCAAAAAAGTTGGAAAAATTGGTCAATTTGGGTCAAAAAATGACTGTAGCTCAATTTTGACGACGGATTTGAATTCGTCGCGAAAAATTGAGTAACTAGCACCAGCGCCGACGTCGTAGCTTTCCGAAAATTTTTTCGCCCAAAAAAACACCTGATGTATAGTATGGAGAAATTTTCAAAATTTGAGAAAATCAAAAATTTCGAATTAATGAGTGTTTCTTACTCAATTTTTCACGCTGAGTTCGAATTTGTTGTTCCAATTTGGCGGCGACCCTCCGATCCCGAGATACACTTGAAAAAGTTGGAAAAATTGATCAATTTGGGTCAAAAAATGACTCTAGCTCAATTTTGACAACGGATTCGAATTCGTCTCGAAAAATTGAGTAACTAGCACCAGCGCCGACGTCGTAGCTTTCCGAAAATTTTTTCGCCCAAAAAAACACCTGATGTATAGTATGGAGAAATTTTCAAAATTTGAGAAAATCAAAAATTTCGAATTAATGAGTGTTTCTTACTCAATTTTTCACGCTGAGTTCGAATTTGTTGTTCCAATTTGGCGGCGACCCTCCGATCCCGAGATACACTTGAAAAAGTTGGAAAAATTGATCAATTTGGGTCAAAAAATGACTAGCTCAATTTTGACAACGGATTCGAATTTGTCTCGAAAAATTGAGTAACTAGCACCAGCGCCGACGTCGTAGCTTTCAGAAAATTTTTTCGCCCCAAAAAACACCTGATGTATAGTATGGAGAAATTTTCAAAATTTGAGATACACTCAAAAAAGTTGGAAAAATTGATCAATTTGGGTCAAAAAATGACTGTAGCTCAATTTTGACGACGGATTTGAATTGGTCGCGAAAAATTGAGTAACTAGCACCAGCGCCGACGTCGTAGCTTTCCGAAAATTTTTTCGCCCAAAAAAACACCTGATGTATAGTATGGAGAAATTTTCAAAATTTGAGAAAATCAAAAATTTCGAATTAATGAGTGTTTCTTACTCAATTTTTCACGCTGAGTTCGAATTTGTTGTTCCAATTTGGCGGCGACCCTCCGATCCCGAGATACACTTGAAAAAGTTGGAAAAATTGATCAATTTGGGTCAAAAAATGACTCTAGCTCAATTTTGACAACGGATTCGAATTCGTCTCGAAAAATTGAGTAACTAGCACCAGCGCCGACGTCGTAGCTTTCCGAAAATTTTTTCGCCCAAAAAAACACCTGATGTATAGTATGGAGAAATTTTCAAAATTTGAGAAAATCAAAAATTTCGAATTAATGAGTGTTTCTTACTCAATTTTTCACGCTGAGTTCGAATTTGTTGTTCCAATTTGGCGGCGACCCTCCGATCCCGAGATACACTTGAAAAAGTTGGAAAAATTGATCAATTTGGGTCAAAAAATGACTAGCTCAATTTTGACAACGGATTCGAATTTGTCTCGAAAAATTGAGTAACTAGCACCAGCGCCGACGTCGTAGCTTTCAGAAAATTTTTTCGCCCCAAAAAACACCTGATGTATAGTATGGAGAAATTTTCAAAATTTGAGATACACTCAAAAAAGTTGGAAAAATTGATCAATTTGGGTCAAAAAATGACTGTAGCTCAATTTTGACGACGGATTTGAATTGGTCGCGAAAAATTGAGTAACTAGCACCAGCGCCGACGTCGTAGCTTTCCGAAAATTTTTTCGCCCAAAAAAACACCTGATGTATAGTATGGAGAAATTTTCAAAATTTGAGAAAATCAAAAATTTCGAATTAATGAGTGTTTCTTACTCAATTTTTCACGCTGAGTTCGAATTTGTTGTTCCAATTTGGCGGCGACCCTCCGATCCCGAGATACACTTGAAAAAGTTGGAAAAATTGATCAATTTGGGTCAAAAAATGACTCTAGCTCAATTTTGACAACGGATTCGAATTCGTCTCGAAAAATTGAGTAACTAGCACCAGCGCCGACGTCGTAGCTTTCCGAAAATTTTTTCGCCCAAAAAAACACCTGATGTATAGTATGGAGAAATTTTCAAAATTTGAGAAAATCAAAAATTTCGAATTAATGAGTGTTTCTTACTCAATTTTTCACGCTGAGTTCGAATTTGTTGTTCCAATTTGGCGGCGACCCTCCGATCCCGAGATACACTTGAAAAAGTTGGAAAAATTGATCATTTTGGGTCAAAAAATGACTCTAGCTCAATTTTGACAACGGATTCGAATTTGTCTCGAAAAATTGAGTAACTAGCACCAGCGCCGACGTCGTAGCTTTCAGAAAATTTTTTTGCCCCAAAAAACACCTGATGTATAGTATGGAGAAATTTCCAAAATTTGAGAAAATCAAAAATTTCGAATTAATGAGTGTTTCTTACTCAATTTTTCACGCTGAGTTCGAATTTGTTGTTCCAATTTGGCGGCGACCCTCCGATCCTGAGATACACTTGAAAAAGTTGGAAAAATTGATCAATTTGGGTCAAAAAATGACTCTAGCTCAATTTTGACAACGGATTCGAATTCGTCTCGAAAAATTGAGTAACTAGCACCAGCGCCGACGTCGTAGCTTTCCGAAAATTTTTTCGCCCAAAAAAACACCTGATGTATAGTATGGAGAAAGTTTCAAAATTTGAGAAAATCAAAAATTTCGAATTAATGAGTGTTTCTTACTCAATTTTTCACGCTGAGTTCGAATTTGTTGTTCCAATTTGGCGGCGACCCTCCGATCCCGAGATACACTTGAAAAAAATGGAAAAATTGCTCAATTTGGGTCAAAAAATGACTCTAGCTCAATTTTGACAACGGATTCGAATTCGTCTCGAAAAATTGAGTAACTAGCACCAGCGCCGACGTCGTAGCTTTCAGAAAATTTTTTCGCCCAAAAAAACACCTGATGTATAGTATGGAGAAATTTTCAAAATTTGAGAAAATCAAAAATTTCGAATTAATGAGTGTTTCTTACTCAATTTTTCACGCTGAGTTCGAATTTGTTGTTCCAATTTGGCGGCGACCCTCCGATCCCGAGATACACTTGAAAAAGTTGGAAAAATTGATCAATTTGGGTCAAAAAATGACTCTAGCTCAATTTTGACAACGGATTCGAATTCGTCTCGAAAAATTGAGTAACTAGCACCAGCGCCGACGTCGTAGCTTTCCGAAAATTTTTTCGCCCAAAAAAACACCTGATGTATAGTATGGAGAAATTTTCAAAATTTGAGAAAATCAAAAATTTCGAATTAATGAGTGTTTCTTACTCAATTTTTCACGCTGAGTTCGAATTTGTTGTTCCAATTTGGCGGCGACCCTCCGATCCCGAGATACACTTTAAAAAGTTGGAAAAATTGATCAATTTGGGTCAAAAAATGACTCTAGCTCAATTTTGACAACGGATTCGAATTCGTCTCGAAAAATTGAGTAACTAGCACCAGCGCCGACGTCGTAGCTTTCCGAAAATTTTTTCGCCCAAAAAAACACCTGATGTATAGTATGGAGAAATTTTCAAAATTTGAGAAAATCAAAAATTTCGAATTAATGAGTGTTACTTACTCAATTTTTCACGCTGAGTTCGAATTTGTTGTTCCAATTTGGCGGCGACCCTCCGATCCCGAGATACACTTGAAAAAAATGGAAAAATTGATCAATTTGGATCAAAAAATGACTCTAGCTCAATTTTGACAACGGATTCGAATTCGTCTCGAAAAATTGAGTAACTAGCACCAGCGCCGACGTCGTAGCTTTCCGAAAATTTTTTCGCCCAAAAAAACACCTGATGTATAGTATGGAGAAATTTTCAAAATTTGAGAAAATCAAAAATTTCGAATTAATGAGTGTTTCTTACTCAATTTTTCACGCTGAGTTCGAATTTGTTGTTCCAATTTGGCGGCGACCCTCCGATCCCGAGATACACTTGAAAAAGTTGGAAAAATTGATCAATTTGGGTCAAAAAATGACTCTAGCTCAATTTTGACAACGGATTCGAATTTGTCTCGAAAAATTGAGTAACTAGCACCAGCGCCGACGTCGTAGCTTTCAGAAAATTTTTTCGCCCCAAAAAACACCTGATGTATAGTATGGAGAAATTTCAAAATTTGAGAAAATCAAAAATTTCGAATTAATGAGTGTTTCTTACTCAATTTTTCACGCTGAGTTCGAATTTGTTGTTCCAATTTGGCGGCGACCCTCCGATCCCGAGATACACTTGAAAAAGTTGGAAAAATTGATCAATTTGGGTCAAAAAATGACTCTAGCTCAATTTTGACAACGGATTCGAATTCGTCTCGAAAAATTGAGTAACTAGCACCAGCGCCGACGTCGTAGCTTTCCGAAAATTTTTTCGCCCAAAAAAACACCTGATGTAGTATGGAGAAATTTTCAAAATTTGAGAAAATCAAAAATTTCGAATTAATGAGTGTTTCTTACTCAATTTTTCACGCTGAGTTCGAATTTGTTGTTCCAATTTGGCGGCGACCCTCCGATCCCGAGATACACTTGAAAAAGTTGGAAAAATTGATCAATTTGGGTCAAAAAATGACTCTAGCTCAATTTTGACAACGGATTCGAATTCGTCTCGAAAAATTGAGTAACTAGCACCAGCGCCGACGTCGTAGCTTTCCGAAAATTTTTTCGCCCAAAAAAACACCTGATGTATAGTATGGAGAAATTTTCAAAATTTGAGAAAATCAAAAATTTCGAATTAATGAGTGTTTCTTACTCAATTTTTCACGCTGAGTTCGAATTTGTTGCTCCAATTTGGCGGCGACCCTCCGATCCCGAGATACACTTGAAAAAGTTGGAAAAATTGATCAATTTGGGTCAAAAAATGACTCTAGCTCAATTTTGACAACGGATTCGAATTCGTCTCGAAAAATTGAGTAACTAGCACCAGCGCCGACGTCGTAGCTTTCAGAAAATTTTTTCGCCCCAAAAAACACCTGATGTATAGTATGGAGAAATTTTCAAAATTTGAGAAAATCAAAAATTTCGAATTAATGAGTGTTTCTTACTCAATTTTTCACGCTGAGTTCGAATTTGTTGTTCCAATTTGGCGGCGACCCTCCGATCCCGAGATACACTTGAAAAAGTTGGAAAAATTGATCAATTTGGGTCAAAAAATGACTCTAGCTCAATTTTGACAACGGATTCGAATTCGTCTCGAAAAATTGAGTAACTAGCACCAGCGCCGACGTCGTAGCTTTCCGAAAATTTTTTCGCCCAAAAAAACACCTGATGTATAGTATGGAGAAATTTTCAAAATTTGAGAAAATCAAAAATTTCGAATTAATGAGTGTTTCTTACTCAATTTTTCACGCTGAGTTCGAATTTGTTGTTCCAATTTGGCGGCGACCCTCCGATCCCGAGATACACTTGAAAAAAATGGAAAAATTGCTCAATTTGGGTCAAAAAATGACTCTAGCTCAATTTTGACAACGGATTCGAATTCGTCTCGAAAAATTGAGTAACTAGCACCAGCGCCGACGTCGTAGCTTTCCGAAAATTTTTTCGCCCAAAAAAACACCTGATGTATATAGTATGGAGAAATTTTCAAAATTTGAGAAAATCAAAAATTTCGAATTAATGAGTGTTTCTTACTCAATTTTTCACGCTGAGTTCGAATTTGTTGTTCCAATTTGGCGGCGACCCTCCGATCCCGAGATACACTTGAAAAAGTTGGAAAAATTGATCAATTTGGGTCAAAAAATGACTCTAGCTCAATTTTGACAACGGATTCGAATTCGTCTCGAAAAATTGAGTAACTAGCACCAGCGCCGACGTCGTAGCTTTCCGAAAATTTTTTCGCCCAAAAAAACACCTGATGTATAGTATGGAGAAATTTTCAAAATTTGAGAAAATCAAAAATTTCGAATTTATGAGTGTTTCTTACTCAATTTTTCACGCTGAGTTCGAATTTGTTGTTCCAATTTGGCGGCGACCCTCCGATCCCGAGATACACTTGAAAAAGTTGGAAAAATTGATCAATTTGGGTCAAAAAATGACTCTAGCTCAATTTTGACAACGGATTCGAATTTGTCTCGAAAAATTGAGTAACTAGCACCAGCGCCGACGTCGTAGCTTTCCGAAAATTTTTTCGCCCAAAAAAACACCTGATGTAGTATGGAGAAATTTTCAAAATTTGAGAAAATCAAAAATTTCGAATTAATGAGTGTTTCTTACTCAATTTTTCACGCTGAGTTCGAATTTGTTGTTCCAATTTGGCGGCGACCCTCCGATCCCGAGATACACTTGAAAAAGTTGGAAAAATTGATCAATTTGGGTCAAAAAATGACTCTAGCTCAATTTTGACAACGGATTCGAATTCGTCTCGAAAAATTGAGTAACTAGCACCAGCGCCGACGTCGTAGCTTTCCGAAAATTTTTTCGCCCAAAAAAACACCTGATGTATAGTATGGAGAAATTTTCAAAATTTGAGAAAATCAAAAATTTCGAATTAATGAGTGTTTCTTACTCAATTTTTCACGCTGAGTTCGAATTTGTTGTTCCAATTTGGCGGCGACCCTCCGATCCCGAGATACACTCGAAAAAAATGGAAAAATTGCTCAATTTGGGTCAAAAAATGACTCTAGCTCAATTTTGACAACGGATTCGAATTCGTCTCGAAAAATTGAGTAACTAGCACCAGCGCCGACGCCGAAGCCTTCAGAGAATTCTTTGACAGAAACAAGACATGATGTATAGTATGGAAAATTATTGAGTTCAAAACAGTCCGACTCTTTTCAACTCAATTTTTCAGGGCTGAACACCGAATACCAACTCAGCGTGAAAAACTGAGTTGAAAACAGTTTAATTCAAAACTTCTGATTTTTTTGAATCTTGAAAATTTGATTTTAGAGTACATCATGTATTTGTGGGGCGGAAAAATTTTCGGAGAATTTCTGCGTCGACTCAAATTTCTGCGATGAATTCAAATCCGTTGTCCAAATTGAGCTAGAATCATATTTTGACCACATTTTCGAGTGTATCTCGGAAACGGAGCGCCGCCGCCAAATTTTAACACCGAATTCGAACTCAGCGTGAAAAATTGTGGGAAAACAGACGTGAATTCGAAATTTTTTATTTTTTGGAATTCTGAAAATTCCTCCAGACCATACATCATGTCCTTTTGGGGGGGAGAGCGTCGGCGCCGATCCTAATTACTCAATTTTTCCAGACGTATTCAAATTCGTTGTCAAAATTGAGCTAGTAATTACTTAACTCATGTTGAAATTTTCGGAGGTATCTCGGGAGTGAAGTGTCACCGCCAAATTTGAACCCCGAATTCTACCGCAGCGGAATAAATTGAGTAGAAATCAGTTATTTCAAAATTTTTAATTTTTTCAATTTGTAAGGAAAGTACCGACCGAAAAAAGGAAATTATTCAAAAGTAACAATTTATTAAGTTTTCCAATCATTTTACAAAAAAAAATATTTATAGTATTTATATATCTTTCTTTATAATATGTATACTATATATATATATATATATCATAAATATACAATTCAAAAAATGTAATTTATACATTTTGTAAGTAAATTAAAAAAGAATAAAGAAAATAAAAGAAGGAAAAATCATAAAGAAAACATAACAACTAACAATGTAAACAAAAGAATCTAAAATATTCAAAATTATCCATAACGAAGTAATATCAACTAATAACAAAATAAATTAAAATTTCACTCGTAACAAGACATATTGCAGTTCCCATTTCTAACCGTGGTTTTTTCAAATTAGCTTTTGTTTATTCATTTTGTCTTTCTTTACATAATAAAGTAAGGAACTAAGCGGCCAGCTTGTAACTAAAACAAGAAAAAAAAAAGAAAAAAGGGAAAAAAAGGAAACTTAGAAATTATTTGTATTATAAAAAATGAAAAGAAAACACACACGAAACAACAACATAAAAATTACAGAAAATTATACTACATGTTCCAACTCAAACAATTTATTTGTTGTCTATATTAGATATGTTAAAATAAAAATTGAAAAAGAAAAAAAAAATCCCCAAATTTTACAATAATTATTATCAAGAACAGAAACAGACGAAAAAAATACATACATAACAACTAAAATTACCACAACGAAAAAATGACATATACAAGGGATAAAAATTTACAAATAATGTTTTCCATAAATAAAAAAGGTACATTTGGATACGCATTCAATATTATTCAACATAATGTATTTCTTGCCGCGAAACTGTTACGTTAACTACACAACGAAATAGTGTTCTTGTTCTACTTGACCTGCATGCAATGGTAAAACAATTGTAAATACTATTTCTATCTCGTCCCTTCGACCATCAGCTCGATTTTCTTTTTTCTGTTTCCAATCTTTAAAAAATTGTTATTTTGTACAGCGAAATCACAGTAACGTAAATAATAAAACGTGAAGGTACATATACGACAGGGGGGAAAAAGTAAGTTAATAAATTAATAAATAAAAATTTGTACAATAAAAATTAAAAATCTAGGCATCTTTAATTGAGCAAATAGGGTATTCAGAAGGGGGAAAAAAGTTATAGAAATTTATATAAGGTGGGCGTTCGCTTTTCGTAATTCAGCAGGCTGTAAATATAAATTACGTGCGAGAAGGTTTCAGAAATGGAGCATGAGGTCATTACGGTGTTTAGCGAACTTCAAAACTATCACTGGCGATCAAGTACCCGGGATGATCGGTCAAGGCCGCCAACAGAGCTTTTAATAAACCCATCGCGGAGGTTCCCTTAGGATTCTAGCTTTGGGAGAGGACGGGAGCGAAGTCTTTTCATCAGACAGGAAAAATGAGTTTTTCCGAGATAAATTTGTTGAGAATTTCGAAAAATCTCTCTAGCTTCATCGAAGAGCAGGTTTTTTCATTTTCCAAATCCCATATTCGGCCATGTAGCCTGTGATCGCAGAGTATTGAATAACTGAACTTTGACACAAGGTTTCAGAATTTAAGTGCGTCTGCCTCAATACTGGAAGCAGCACAGAACTGCTAGCACAAGTTGATAGATTGACATCAGGGTACGAAACAGAAACAAGTCAAGATGAAAAGCTTATGCAGCTTCCCGGGTCTCTTTACAAAGCAATACGCGTTACCCACTGGAACTAATCCCCCCCCCCCCCCAGCAACATCCAGTTGTCAGACCCTAGAAATATAATCGGCCAAAAGTGTTATCCCTATTAAAATCGTTTCTAGTCTCAAATTATTATTTTTTAAACAAATTTTCTATTTTCAAGAGGATTTTCAAAGTTTTGCTTCAACCACGACCTTCTGTACTGCTCTACTAAGCCAAATAGTCGTATCTCAAAATGTTTCTGAAAACTAGTTATTAGGTCTATCGGAATGTTTGTACTTGACGGTACAATGTTACAAAGTAAAAACGACGTAATTCGATGAAGCAGGGCAGCTAAAGTTGAAAACAAAAAAGACGTACGTCAATATCATGAAAAACGAAGCTAATTAGTACTCTCCCAACTCCCAAGGAAAATGAATCAACGATCAGAATATCCTGCAAATATTTATCCACTTTAGTAATTGTAGCAGCCAAAATATAAAAAATAAATTGAAGACAACATAACAGGTAGATGCGCAAGCACGATTTATGAAAAAGTTCTCTACTGAAAAATCATTCAAATTTGAGAGATACATCTTTTTGGCATCGTAGGGCAGTGTAATCAAATAAGATAAATGGAGCAGCACTGCATCGAAACCTGACATGACCGCACGCGATAGGAACTAGGTTTCTTGTATTTTTCTCAAGAAATATCGAGTCAATGAAAACAGCGAGAGAATTCTCATCTAAAAGAGCCAGTATGTTTTTTTTTTTTTTTTTTTTTTTTTTTTCAATAAACAGGCAAAAAATTATGGATATTAGTATTTAAAAGGTTGTTTAAAATCAATATACTTGTTTATAGAAGGGTCTGCTTATACTCAAACCTCCAGTCACAGTCCATATAAATGAATACAACGTTGAGAGAGTCAGTACTCGTGAAAAGAAATTCGAAAAATTTTAGTGCTCCAAAACCAGCGAACCAAAAAGGCGATAAGCTGGCCACCTTGACCGACATTCACGACCACGCTGCGCACGCCGCCTATGCCTTTTACACTCATTCGCAGATAATTCTAAAAAGGATATATAATATAAAAGGAATGATTTCTCTTTCTTCTCACTCACGCTCTTTTCCGCTCTCACTTTCCTTTTAGAAAATGTTGATACAAAAAAAAAAAAAAAAATCTTCCATAATATATAAAATAAGCTCGTAAATTATCAAAAAAAAGAAAAAAAGGGTTTATAACCGGTGTTTCATTATCGAACTAAAAAGAAAGAAAACTTGGAACTATTTTTTGGTTCAGTACGAAAATGTTTCTTTTTTCTAAATAGGTATGTTATAGTTTCCTTTTCAAACTTTCCTATATTCCCTACTTGTAAACGTACGATTTCCCCGAAAAAATTCAGACTGAAAAAAATATTTTCGTTAGTGAAGACGAAAAAATATATAGCTAGAAAATATTAATTCTAGACAAGTAAGTAACATTACTCGCTAACATTTTTGCGGATAGAAAAACGAAAAAAAAAATACAAAAAAGGAATTTAAAATTCATTTTCTCATTTTAAATAAAGGTAACATTTTTCTTTGTTTATTTTAATAACGCACGTCCGCTTTAATTACACAGGATTCGTTATACCTGTTCGAAGATAGTACATAAAGAAAGCGGTATAATCGATGTTTTTAATACATTCTATACACATAGCAAGATCCAAAGACGAGATTTTGTACAGAAAATTAAAACAAACGTACGTCATCTTCAAGCAGCTCGCAAAAATCAATCAGTTCTGTTCGTTGAAAAAGAAAAAAAAAATCGATACGTTCCTTCAGCACCGCCAACAATTTGGTACTCGAGATATGAATCAAAACATGGTACTACTTATTCTCAACACCCCTTATCTTTCTGCCCGAAAGATTAAATCATGTCCACCACTAGAGTGACCGAGGTACACTTGGTCAAAAACGTTGCTAAAGCACGCTCATTACGTTAATTTTGGAGTAACAAAATTACCGAACACTATAAAAGCACGGATATTCGTTTAAAGCCTTTGTCACATGTCTACAACATTCTATACGAAACTCTGTAGTCTAAATTGAAAACCCAAATACATAGGTTGGCTTCCAACTCGGACGGCACCGCTGAAGATCTATTTCGAAAAACAATGTCCTGGAATGGCCGGATTCTCACCAACCTATGCGATAGCGAGGTATGCGGGAGCCCAACAATTACATGGAAGTACGATCATTTTCTGGAACTGGTTTTCGATTAGTCCAAAACCCCATGTACTCTCACTAGTCTACAAAATACTCGAAAACATATCACAACAACCAATGGGCGCGGTTTCCATTGACGTCACAGAGTGAGTGTTACTGTTACCAAAAATACCAGGCTTCTGGCCAACGAACTTAAAGACTCAAATAAGAAAAACACACGGAGCAAAGATCATTATGTTACTACCTGGGAATAAGAAATTTGTTAAAAACAAATGGTATAAGTTTTTAATCCAGAGTGTTCTTAGCATTTGCTGATAAACTTCTGGTTTCAAAGAAAACGCGCCCATTTCATTTCACAGCCTCATCAGACCGTCTTCGGTACCGCACACCATCCATAAAAGTCAGTCTCTTAATACTATAGCATAGCTACAATTATTACGCAATACCAAATCCGAGAACTTGCAACTTAGGAAACTTTGTCGCTTATCCCAAAGCGGCACCTGCCGTACATGCATACGTTGCGTACTGCCCTGGCAGTTGCATAAGACTCGTTACTCATTAGTAATCCCGACGGCTAAATATAATGATAATATAAATCAGATCTACAATTTGGGTTACTGTGATAGTACCAGGATAATACGTTCAATATGAGGTTCCCTCAGGTTCAATGTATCACACGTACATGACTCTGACGGCTATCAAATGTTTTGGTCGACGTATTTTGAATGTTTTGAACGAAATGTATGTCGACTTGAAAACACACATCGCGGAGGATGGTCTCATGAAAATATCTTTCATCAACAGCGATTTTATAAAAGTAATGGTGGATCGAGCACTGATCCGGAAACAAGCATTGATTCGAAAACAGTACCGAATGAACATCTGTCGAACTCAGTTACTGAATAACAAGCAGAAAACCGATTATTAAAATTGCAACTAAAAGAAAAAGACGGGATGCTTCTAGAGGAGCGCCACAGATCCTCGAATACGGAAGAAAAACTGAAAAACCTTTCCGAAATTGCTGGCACGGTTCCTGGAAACATTTTTCATATATCACGTGAAATGTTACTAGCCGACGAAGAATCCAGGCTAGAAAATATACTGGTGCTCAGATCAGGAAAGCTTATTTAGACTCTCTGTCAGATAATAGCAACGAGGTTGCAGTAGCTATTCGAGAATTACTCCCTAATTTGTCTGCGGAACAAATATCGACAAAACTTTTCCAGTATTATTTGGAAAACTGTCCCACGAGGATCACATATATCATGAAGCCTACGTTGTTACGGCCAATTTAGGAAAGCTAATTCAAATAAGAAAAAACTGAATATTTAAAAACGGAACGGTCGATATTTTTTCTTCCTTTTTCAACTTCTTTGCGAACACATACACAAACTGCTCTTTACTCTTAAAACATAGATAACTCGATTTAAAAACATATTTCCTCATAATTTCCACTTTTTTTTCCAACTTTTTTTTTTCTTCTTTTATAATAGTTTTCATGACAACTTCGTGTCAACAAAAATATAAATATAATAAGAATAGTAATCGTACCATCATTAATAATAGTAAACAATAATAATAATAATAATGCGCTATTAACATTAGAGATCAAAAAAGTAAACTTTTAACACGGCTGGTAAGAAATGAAATACAGCGATACTTTATTTGCGAATGAGAAACGCGTGTCGCCTAGATCGTCTCTTATTCGGACAGCAGTTTCTGCAACAAAGATGATTTTTCGCCACCGCTCACGTTAGCCATGCTATTCATGCTGTTCGGATTGTTACCGACGTTCGTTCGCATCACATCATTGAGACTAGTCTGTTAAGAAAACAAAAATATTTTCAGTTCATTTCCATAGTCGAATACACCGTGCGATAAGGGATAAGAACACTCACTCTAACTGAAAGTCCCGTCGAAGGTGATCCTTCGTTCATATCACCGCTCAGACTACTCCATTTCTGGCCATCATCTGAAATCAGAGAAGTGAAAGAAGGCATGTTAAGCACAGCTCACAGAGGTAGAAATGATAACAAAAGCAACGTTCGCTTTCGAATGTTCCAGCATTTCGAACATTTATCGAGCAAATGCTCGGAGAGCCGATGTTCGCCCGTTATCGAGCAGTTGGTCGCGACCTCGCTAGCCTAAATTGGTATTCGGACTTCCCAGACTGGCGGCGCGCTAGTATGGGGCCTTCCTCCCTTCCCGAAGTCAAAGAAATGATGCTTATCAATGTGATGATAGCGAGGAACAGCAATGTTGCCGATGTACTTTCAAATGGAGAAACGCGATTTTTATTTCGTCACCAATGCGTCGGAAATTCATTTTAAAGGCAAATTCAAACCACAATCGGTAACTTATAGACGTTCGAGTAAAACTTAGGACAAGTTTTTATACATAAATCGAGTTGAGAGCAGTTTAATTAAAAATCACTAGTGCAATCGCTCGTTTTTGTTGTTGTTTTTTCTTCTTTTCTCAATTCAGTCACAGTTCAGTTCACTGGCGCTTTATTTTCGACAAAACAATTAGTCGGAAATCATCATAAAAATAATTATAAGCAACAATCTGGGTTTTATTAGGATCGGCAACAAGCCTCCTGCAATTACTTTTTTTTCTCTTTGTTTTCCCTACTGCAATCAAAATTTGTCTTCTGAATTCTTTTCCAGTATGAGCCGAATCATAGCTCAGTTCAGTGTTACGTTCATTTCGGATGTGTAAAGCTTATCAGTTTTCAGTAGTGTTCATTGATCTGAGTTACAATTCAGTTCAGTGACGCTTAATTTTCAAAGCATGAAATCAATTAGTTGAAAATAATAAAGTAATTACATGCAACAATTTCGATTTTATTAGGGTCAGTAATGAGCCTCTCGCAGTCACTTTTTTTTCTTCGCGTATTTTTTCTTCTTCAGTAGTGTTCATTGATCTTGATCTTCAGTACTGTGTGAGAGTCATTCTCAGGGTTGGCATGTTTTAAAACGAATAATATGTGTTTTTAAACGTGTTTTTTTTTAAACCATGTTTTTTGTTGCTTTATTTCATTTTCTTTGAGATTTTCTCACCCAGAACTTACAGGGACTAAAATTTCACGCAAAAATTTACAGAATGATTTGATACCAGGGATAATTATCATATTCTCAATACATTCATTGGTCCAACAACCGGTATTCTCGCCAACAGTAACTCACTATGGGACGTTAGAGTTGAAGTGAAGGTCGAATAACGGAACAAAAAGGTAAGCCAGAAGGTTGGAAATAGGGAAAAAACATTAATAACAACATGTTTTGAAACAAAAAAAACGTTTTAAAACAAAAAAAACACTTGTTTTGTCCTTTAAAGAAAAGAAAAAAAGAAAGAAAGGAAAAGAAGTTTTTTCTAACCCTGGTCATTCTCCATGTACAGAGCCAAAGAGATGAAATAATAAAAATAATGATAATTGATATTTCGGATTTTACCTATCACTAGAGTATTGTGAGTTTCGTACTTTTCTACAAAAGGAACTGTTTCATCAAGGAAAGTGAAGAAATTAACTGGATTTAAGAGAGGAAGTGTATTGTTTGTTAATGGGAATAATGGGTCCTCAATTTTTAGTGAAGAATTTCTTTGAATCGAACCAAGTACATACAACGTCCTGTGGTACTTTTATCAGTAAATTTTTCAAGGAATACTGCGATATGAATTACATATGTCTCATAAATAATTATGGTCGAAGTATTTATGGTAATTTTGGTATTCTGTTTCAGGTTTCTAGGGATCAAGCCTAGCGTTGTGGTTGTCTTCACCCGAAGAGGAAACAACGGCGCTACCCTCTGTGACAATGATGGGAATGTATGATGAGAAAAATTAACAATTAAGGGAATCAAAATCAAATTTTGTAGCCTGCTGTTGAATTCTTGAATATAGGAAAGATTTTCATCCTGACAATGTATATGTATACGTTGCGATAGGTTGTTTTCTGTTTTTTGTTGGTTTTTTCTTTTTTTAATCATTCTATGTCAATGCTAAAGTACATCTGACCTGCCAGGAAGAAAGGGACCTGAGCGCCAAAATGTAAATTTTACAGGAGAGCGGATAAACACGTTTTCACGTTACGGAGACACTCAACTTTGAAGACTTACAGCCGTTACTTCGAATGTTCTCAAAACTGGATGCCAGTTAACAAGTTTTGATAGTATTGGCGACAGTCTTGGTTATGCCTACTCAAATTGTAAACTTTTATTTGAATCGAAATAAAATTCCTTCTTCGTCGTTAGCGTATGAAGAATTACAATTTCCTAAGACGCCACCTGAAATTGTTTGGATTTTGAAATTGATTGAAGAGTATGCCTTCCTGTTGATAGTGTGTCAAGTGATAGTGCTACGCAACTGCAGTCTGCTGCTTTGCAATTTGAAGGGGTTGCCGACCCTCTTCGAGTAGCGAAGACTTGTTTTATCACACTAGATACCTAACTTCCTATTCGTATTTGGTCGCTCTCTAGCGGCCTAATGAAATGGGGCGTACTGACTGGTTTATTTGGACGAAAAGATGATCAGTGACAAAAATGTTTTGTAAAAAAACTGAAGTTGGGCTCATCTGAAAGAAAATGATAAGGGACACATTCATTCTCTTCAGTTTTCCATAAAAAACAATATTGAAGATGCTAGAGTTCATTTTACTTGTACATGTCTTTGTGGTAAAAATACCCTGATCATCTCTTCGTCCACGACACTAGCGCATCTACAGAAGTGTCCAAACCAGGGATGGCAAACGAAACGAAACGAAATAACGATTGATTTTTGTCTAAAATATTGAAACGAAATAACGAAATGAAAAAAAAAACGTTTCGTTTGCCATCCCTAGTTTTCTGATTTGTGATTTTTAGGATCGGTTACTAGTAGCCGAGCCTATTGCAACCACTTTCTAGGGTCGGGTACAAGTAGCCGAGCCTACTGTAATCGAAATTTCATTTCTTTTCCCGGGTGAGTTAAGTCAGGGTGAGTTCAGTATATAGCAGGGATGGCAAACAATCGAAACGAAATAACTAAATTACCAAATAACGATTGATTTTTGTCAAAAATATTGAAACGAAATAACGAAACGAAAAAAAAAAGGTTTCGTTTGCCATCCCTGAGTTTTTATGTATCCTGACTCAAAACGAGAAGCCGGAAGCCAATTCCAGTTGGAAGCCAGAAGCTGGAAGAGAAGTCTTTTGTTTATCGGCTTCTTTTTGGCTTCCGCAAGTTCCAATTCAGAGTCCGCATTTGGCCTAACTTGTCAGTCGTTGTTTATAAGAAAGAGCTCTTAAACGCACTGCTTTAAAATCTAAATAGATTATTTCATTTTAACTTGTTTTGTGCTTCTTATTCTTTGGAGGAGGGGGGGGGGGAAAGCTTAAAAGATGCTAGAGGTGAAATAAAGTGAAATGTCGGGAGCTAGAAGGCGGAAGCTGAAAGTTTTTTGAAATAACAGAAGCCAGAAGCCGGAAGTTTTTAAATTACAAAATAGAAAAAAGTCGGAAGCTGGAAGATTTTTAAACTTATGGAAGCCAGAAGCCGGAAGAGAAGTTTTTTCAACAAGCTTCTCATCCCTGGTCCAAACGCCAATACCTACCGTAGTAACACAAGCGTATACAGAATTTGTGCGAATGTTGTATAAGCGTTCGCTAGTCACCAATATAGTCACTTTTCCCATTTAAAATACGTGGACGTGTCGGCGTTCAAATTTAAAAAAAAAATAAGAAATTGAAGTGTAGCATATTGTTTTTTTATATTTTCCTGCTCCCAAGATATGAATGCATGGTCTGTTAAATTTTCAGATCGTTTTATCTAGGCAAAATGTAATAAGCGCGATTTAAGAATGACCAATTTCCCATTTAAAATGTATTGAAGCCGATTTTCTTTATCGGTGAGGCTAGCAGATGGGATACTAAAACGCGAGGTGGGTGAGAAGGGTTTATACTACTAGCAGGCTGAAGTTAGGTATCTAGTGTAGTAGTATAAATGTCTTTGGTTTTATCAAACTATTGATAACAACATTTCGAGAAACAAAACAAGCGACGCTAGCGCGCCACCGATCTAACGAGTTCGATTAGTTAAACTTCATAAAAGAAATGTTAGATAACACAATTAAGAACAATATTAATAAAGAAAAAAAGAAATGAGCGCTACAGCAGACTTAGATTTTTAATGTTTTACGGTTTATTAAACAGAGTTTGCCTTTATTTTCTACGGCTTTGAATTCTATGGCGAAAGAAAATGAAAATGATGATCAAGTGACCACCCTGGAAATAGTGTATTTTCAGAAATTGTTTTATTTTACGCGGCAACACTGATAGCGTATAAAACTGATATTACAGATAAGCTTCTTTGATCTTCGATACCAAAACACACGTTCAAATATATAACTAAGTAACTGGTTGATGAGTTTACGTTTTGTAGGGCATGCAGTGTAGCCACATTACTTAATCGCATTATCAACTACTGATTACCGAACTGTTAATTATCGATTATCGAACTATTAACTATTGACTATCGAACTATAAACCAATCAAGCAATAATGTCTTTTTCATTTTCTTCTGTAACAACAATCTCATATAAAACATACCCCCTCTCCATCTTGAGCACAGATGTTCCGAACTACATCATCTACCAATTACCATTCAGCGGTAATACGTACAAGACGACGAACGGGGAGGAATATATTTTGAGAAAAAGATTGCTACGCACACCTCAACAGCTGATACAGGAACGAGGAACCAATCAAAGCGACTTTCTAGGAAAGTGGGAGGGGGTGTATAAATGGATAAGCCTACAGCCGCCTGGTATTTATTTACCTCTGCGAAAATTAGGAGTAAAATTTTACAAAACGAAGTCAGTTTTTTTATTCCTACAATTAAAGGTGATTTTGAGGGGTATACGAGACATTTTCGATTTTGCCCACCGACAGACACTTCAATATTGACAAGCACAAACGAAAATCAAAAGATCTAAAATACTACTAACCCCGGGGATCCTACGTTGCCGACACAGGATGTAAAATTTTGCCAACTGATGAGGATTCTGAAGAAGAGGTCCCGTCTCCCTTTTAGTCGCATTTCCTCCCCTTTCCCAAAGAAAATTGAATACTTCCCCCTCTTTCACTTCACCGCAGAAGATATTCAGACACCGCGACAGGGTCGCTGAAACGTATCACCTCGTTCATAGGGCACAAAACCAGAAGCTGCTCTTCTCGCTGATGAAGGGAGAATGCAATTTCAAATTTCCCACACTACAAGAACTGGTCGGCGAGCAGAACATTGGTCCCACGTATCTCTACCTACATCCATCCCAGATACGGAACAGGGTGCCCAGTTTTTTTCTTTAGAAATGAAATTCCCTGACTTCTCCCTAACTTCCCCAGACACGTTTCAGAGCGGTTCAAAAGGTGGCTGAATGAAGTTACGGGGTGCGCGAGAAGATGCGCGCAATATTCAAATTTTTGCAATTTAATTAATCATCACAAAGAATAAAAACATAAAAACAAAACTAAGATATAAGAATCAAAGAAGCTTAATTAATTTGCTTCAGTTCGACTTCAACCACTTCAGGGGATAACACATGAAAGTACACTTTTGGAAGCTCTCTTACACGTATCACGCTTTTTAGTAAATCCCTGACCTTTCCCGGAATTTTAAAATTCCCCCACTTTTCGAGAACTGGGCACCGGGAAAAAGAGACCTAAAAACCTATGTTTCAAAACCAAGCAACTGCAAGGACTCAAAAACATTCAGAAAGAACAAGTGATCGCCTTGGATCATTTCGGGAGCAGGGTTCAAAATGAAAAAAAGTTGTTCTGTGCAAATAAGTTGAAACTTTTGAGTAAAATCACGTCATTCTTTATCGGAAGCAGAGCAACAAAAGAGTTTAATCATTTGACCCGGGATTTTCTATGTTTTTCCGGACTGAAATACGTTCTCGAAGTTCTACACAGAGAGGGATTCTAATTTTCAAGGACTCGCTTCCTGAGCTCTTCAGATTACGGAGCCTCCATTCTAGAAACATTTCGCCATGTTTGTGGAAATTTTATTTCAAGTTTTCTTAATTCGAAAAGAGCTATATTTTTCGTTGTATAAACCTAAAACACAACCAATAACATTCACTGAGTGGACAGCCTGTATAATCACAGACAACCAATAGGAGTACACGACTAAACAGGTTCACCATAATGGTACTTCTCTGGACTATGACAACAGGACCACGCGAGACAAGTTCTCATTTAGGGTACTCCACTGATGATGGCGTAACAGCCGAAAGCGCTCTGGACTACAGAAGAAGAAAAAGTGAACTGGCACACCCTACAAATGGAATATCAGCATGTTCACTCACATTCCAAAATGGACACTAAAAATACTACGATTCTGTCAATTTTGCTTTTCTATTTCGAACATTGTGCTCCGAAATGGCATCCACGATTTACAAGATCAAGTAAAGGTTGAAATATACAACTGTGTTTCGATCCAGAGACATTTATATTGAAGATGCATCAAGAAAGACTTTGGTAATAACCGAAAATAATGTATGAGCTGAAGAGTTCTTCAGGTCTCTCACAAAGTACAGGTTTTACTTCAAGATGATAATTACGAACTATGATGCACCTACAACCATATTCCAAGAGAGGAGGAAGGTGCTATGCAATAGTATTCTACGTATTCACTGTATCCCCGACTCCCCCAGAACTTCACAGTGAATCCCTTGTACCCATTTCACAATAACTACCGGCGATCGCAACATTCAATTCATTCGAACTTTCATTCAAAACACAATCTGTACTTCACATACCTGAATTAGGCATTTCGACGTATATCCCCAGCGAATCCAAGTCGACTGGCGGTCCCGATCCGATTTGCATCTGCGGCGGCATCCTGCCGCTCATTCTTCTGGCATCCACTTTTGCCCTCAACTCTTGCCTAACGTAATCGCTACCGGTATTATTATTATTACTAGCGTTATTATTTCCTATAAAATCAAGTTCAAAACAAACATTGCGTTAGTAAATACAATTCGTGGAGAAACAAAAAAAAGAAAGAATTCTGCGAGGGGAAAAATACATTTCATATTCATAGGTAATTTTGGGAAGCAATATTGCCCAATACGCCTCATGTGATCGCACTGCAAAAGTTCACTTCGTATGTCTACAGAGCCTTGTTAATTTTACTTCTCTCAAATGTAGAATAATGAAGGACCACAATTATTTAAAAAAAAAAAAAGTTATTCCATTTGTTAAAACCACGATGTTAACACGACAAACAAATAATGATGAACACATAGAAACAGGCCGAGAGACGATGACGCATAGCCGGATCCAAAATCAATTTGAGAATTTTTCCGCAGATACAACTTCTGCATCGACGTTAGTTTCGTACATCTCTGGAATTCAAAAAAGAATCTTCTGGATCCGGCTAGCAGCTAGCGAGGTAAAGAACGTAAGAAGGTGCAGTAAAAGGTGTATCGCGAAAATACGTATTTTGTACAGTGCTACATAATTTACCTTCAAAAAAAAAATCGAATAAGGAGATTTACGAGAATCACGGAATGTAAACTACCACGTTATGTGTTACAAGAACTTTGGGTTCACAGTTTTCCGACTACCTCTCTACTGAGTGTACCCGAATAAGTGTTCTACGAGTGCTTAACCAACAAAACGCGGAGTACTTCGTGAATCTAACCGGCATCGAGCGCATTCAGCGGCCAATTTTCGAAGGATCGCGGCATCAAAAACGCTCAAACAAGACCACCACTAGTCGAGTGGAGTTTTCGGGGTCGTCGACGACACTCGAGAAATATATTACTGTCTCGAGGCCTCTTTCTCTCTCTACATCTCTTCCCTCTTCAAAGCGGTTCATCGAGCACACACTGAACTATTTTCGCATATTTTCTTCACCTTTCCCCTCCATACGGGTCGAGTGCCGATTACGATGCACGGGCCCCCGACGTTCTCGAAATTTCGCACGCACTGTAGAATTCGCCGCCATGTGAGGTACGGAATATTCCGCAGACCTTCTTGTACGAACGAACTGAATGTACCAAAGATGTATACGATTATCTAGATTGCTAACTTCGAATCGACGGCAATACTGACTGTTGGCAGAACCAGCAACTTAAAGCAGCTCAATCTGCTCTATTTTCATTCAGTTCGTGTTTTCTGCCAGCTTCCGAAATGGCCACCAACATGAAGTTACAGATCCGGGTAATAATACGTATCTTTGGAATCAAATGATTGGTGATTCATGAAGAAACTGCGTTAATAACGCGGCAGGACTCATCCCGCCATCTTACGCGAATACTGAGCCCAGATATAGGCCCAAGCTGCAAATTATTTTTCAACACATCTCTTCATAGTTTCCCTAAGCCTTGCGTAAAAGGTCGGCGGAATGAACCCAAAAGTCTGAAGAGAACAATCGGAGACTCGCAACGTACTCTCGCATTTTGCTGTTAAAGGTTACACAGTGAAATTTTTAGTGAATGTATGAACTTGTTCTACGTGTGAATTTTCACTATACAGCGAGAATACAACGGTGCCAAACACCACATATCACGTTCAATTCGACTGGGCAATACGTGCTTACGTGCTCGTTTACAATCTGAGGATTTCCATATTTTCCATTTTCTCGTTTCTGTACTCCTTCATTACCTACATGCACACCATCGGACGGTGAGCTGAAGTGCCTACCGAGTGCGAGACCATAATACGAATGCAAATCGTTTCGGAAACTGGTGGCCGGTAGTTCGGAATACTGGTCTGTCCATGAAGCTTAGTCAGGTGTTCTCTTTGAATGGCCCTTTCCCAAACAGCGGGCTGACTTCAAAAGTACAATCAACTTCCAATGCCCCGAAGCATAACGATACTTTTCCAGTTGAACATTACAACCAACAGGAACAAGTCCGAAAAGGAAACATAAAATCTATGTTAGATTCATTTTCTAGGACATTCAGCTATGTTAGTTAATACATTCATACAGCGAAGTGTCAATGTACGAACATCTGATTTCGTACCGGGTTTTTGTACAACTGACGGTGCTAACCGAATCGATCATATTACTAAATCACCGGACAGCATCCTAGTGGATTTTAATTCCCGTGATAGTTTGCTAAGCTTCTCCGATACCCGACAGGGAAGTTTCCGAAACAACTGCATCATATAGTGTCCCCTCGGGTAGACACAGCTCATTCTACGTCACTGGACACTAAGGTGGATCGCCATACATAGGCTACGAAAAAATTTCGTTCAAGCGCGACCTAGTTAAAAAGTTGCCTTTGGTAAAGAAAAAACATGTGTAAATTTTCCCGAAGAGATTTGTTCTTGACGTTATGTACTATAGGACTGAAAACTGAAAGTTACACAGCGCCTTAAAAAGGCAGTTTATGCAAAATTTTTACATAGTCTTTTTAATAGTATTCATCGCGAACTTTAAATTACTTCATATATAAATTTCGCCTATCTGTGGAATTGAAGGCGCCACAGCACTTACAATACTTTGTCGCTTTATAGAGCCTTCAGTATAGCAAATAGGCAAAATTCACACATCACCTCAACAGCAGTAATTTATGAATCTACAAAATAAGTTATGTATAAATGTTGCCTATCTGCAATACTGAAGGCGCTATAAAGCAACAAAGTATTGTAAGTGCTTTAGCAAATTTAATTTCGTAGCTAGAAAAAATTTGAATATGACCTTTTTCATTATTCTTAATTAGTAGAACTAGAAAGGTTATGGGCAAAGTTGGTCCATTTCGCATATTGAAGGCGGTAGACCACTAAATAAAAGTACTGGTAAAAATCAAAACTTCAAAGGAAAGAGGCATGAGGTGAAGAAATGTAACATATTATAAACATCAGTAAATGAACATGTTTTATTTTAAATATTAAATTTACAAAAAAAAAAAAAAAAAAAAAAAAAAAACTAAAAAAAAATTTTTTTTACTTGAATTCTGGAACATTTTTCCAATTCTGTAAAGTAGCATTGTGTATAAACCCATTACGTCTTTCTTCGCCACAAACTTTTTACTGATGCTTTACTGACCAATCGAATCTGCCTTTCCACTGAGTGGGTATGGCATGGGAGGAGAAACGGGGAAAACACAGACAATTTGGACCTATCACCGAAGCAAAAATACTTGCATTTTTCTGTTTGGCCGTTGCATTGATGCAAAATACTGCCTAGTATAGTTTGTTGTACAACTGAGTTTATCAAATACGGCGCCAAACGTAACTTTTTCAACGTCTAGCATAGTAAGCAGAATGCATCGTATGAAATTCTCTAGTCCAAAAATGAACATTTGTCAACATTTTGTCGTGAGAATAACCTGAACATATACCGCTTTGCCTTCGAAGTTCTGAATTTTACAAGTACTTTTATTCAGTGGTCTACCGCCTTCAATATGCTAGATGGACCAAATTTACACATGTTTTCAATAGTATTCATTGCGAACTTTAAATTAGTTCATATACAAATTTTGCCTATCTGTGAAATGGACAGCGCTATAAAGCAACAAAGTTTTGGAAGTGCTTTGGCGCCTTTAATATTGCAAATAGGCAAAATTGGTACATAACTCATTTTGTAGATCTCAATCATTACTACTGTTAATATTATATGTGAATTCTGCCTATCTGCCATACTGAAGGCGCTATAAAGCAACAAAATATTGTAAGTGCTTTAGCGCCTTCAATTTCCCAGATAGGCAAAATTTGTAAATTAACTAATTTAAAGTGCGCTTTGAATACTATTAAGATTATGTCAAAATTTTACATAACCGGCATTTTCAAGGCGCTGCGTAACATTCAATTTTCAGCCCTATAGTACAGAAACTAGAAGGACAAATCCCTTACAAATTTTTAAAACACATTTTTTCCCACTAAAGGCAACTTTTTACCTGGGTCGCGTTAGAAACTTCGAAAAAAATATACTGACGATCCACCCTACTGGACACAATAAAAACGACTTCTCAACCGACATCCGAGCACAATTCTGTGACATCCACAGATTATATCTTCAGTTCGGCGAAAAAGTTGCAATAACGTCGACTTTTCTTAAAACAGAATAGTAATATAAAGTGTGCTAACAAAAGCGCAGGCTATGTTCACTTCGGCGAACGGAGCACATAAATCTCACGATCACACGAATCACAACATCGCGCTTTTGCCGTCACAGGTTGTATTTCTTTCAAGTCGACGCTGACGCCGTCGTAATGTAGACCAGTGGCAAATATTTACTGTAGGCTATCACAGCGGACCAACCAAACGCTGGTACACAATTCGCCGTAAACCGTACATACCGTATGATGCTATGGACACAATACACATGAAGTACACATAACAATTAATCTTTTCGATCAGCGCTCGAACGCATGCACCCAAGAATACGCAAACGAGTATACAAAAGCGATAAAGAGAAAATGCTTCACATGCACATGCGGTTAGAAAAATTGGCAAATGACAACATGCAAAACTATCACGAAGATATTATTTAAATAACATACACAAACAACTGAAGCGAATGCATACGGCAATATGGCACATAAAAATACAGTCTATAATATAAGTTATCATTGACCTAACAAATATAATAACAGTTATTAATAAATTAACTCGGTAATTTATAAAGAGGTCTCGGTTCAACTTTTTTATTTGCGTATAATTACGAATGGTTGTATTTTCGTATTCGAGTAGTAAAGATTACGAAGCAGACGAGCGTTGGAACTCGAAAACCAGCTTCCCGCCCCTTCAATTAAGTACAGGCCAATTCAACTCCCCACGTTTTTCATTACGATCAGCTATGGGTATTTTCTCTCTGATGAATCTAGTGAAACAGAGTACGGGAAAAAACGAGAACACTTTTCAAAAAAAAAAAGTTTCAATTCATAGCCAGAACTTACCAAATCAGTTATTACTCTTCTACATACTAGTGCGAATCAAATGTAAGAATGAACCTGCAAGAACTGACGTGACATTTAATTGCCGATTTTGCCTAAATTTCGCAACCAAGATTTCAATACCAGCTTCAATTTGCAATCAACCTTTTTAAATATTTCTAGCAGCGTTCTGATGAACCAAGAACATCAAAGTAGGGATTGTTTATGCCAAGAAATCAATCTACGTATCACGACACTTACAAATGTTCAATACCTGTAGGTATTCGAATCGCGATACATAATTTGCCCGATGATACTGCCCTCCATGGTTCACTCTGCTCTGATCAATAAGAACAACTGACGCTAGGTATACTGGAAACAATCAACTAAATATCCGCTGTTTTACAAAATGAACAGCTCACACTATTAGAAGTCATATCTGCACTGCTCAACAATCAACACCATGTTAAAACAATTCTTTCACTACTGAATATCCCAAATTACAATACCAATTTTCAGAGATTTTAATAGCTGATCAATGTTGCAAGCCATTCTAAAATTACTTTCACACAGATTTCAATCAACACAATCATTCGTCACTTCACTGCCGACCTCAATCAACATACACAATTACATGTATTTTGTTTCATCACTACATTCAACCAATGGAGATAATTTTCCGAATATTTCAAAATCTTCGGAACCATTTGCCCATCGAAAATAAGTTCATCTATCAGTCAGTCTTGCGTCCCTCGACCTCGAGTGGTAGCATTTCACTATTATAGTCGCGATTGAGACTCAGCGAACGAGTAGTTTCCAAATGGTTTCAATTTTCCCCGAGTTCCAACGTACTACATGCTCCGACCAACAAACAACAAATCCATTTTGCACATCGCAACCCACTATAACCCCTTTCACTTCAACATTTCGTCAACTATCAAATCTTCATAGTTTCAATATCGTCAATAAATGTCATGCTCGGAACTACCGACAACGATCAAACGTTCCTACTTTTAACACACCCCATTTCTACAATCAGCAAATCAAACAGTCAATCCATCAGAAACAGACTCAGAAATGCACGTCTGGTTTGCAACTTACAAAACACTTGTTAATTCTGGCAGTGAAAGGAAACCTTAAAAATCCCGGTAGCGCCCACATTCAAATGAAACTTAGGATGAGTAACCCAGGTTAGATCTCCAGAAAATGATATGATTATTCAAAGTATAATTTATCCCACTCTGCTACGAAAATACAAACTATACGAATACGAAATAGGTGCTCGTTTTTTCTTATTCAATTTACAACCTTCTCGATTCTGTTCGAGTATCGAGAACTCGAAACAAACAATTCAGCGTAAAATCGAGAATGCATATTAACTGTATTGTAAAATTCACATCCAGAACGTGAGACTGCGACATCGAGTCTCTGTGATTTTCGACGAGTTCTAGGGTACTCGAACAGAACACTACATAGTTAATATCGTGAAAACAGAACCGCTACATGTCTACAGTACTGTGCTGGAATAGTACACGTTTCTGTATAATATGTGCCCAGTGGATGAAGTACGAGATTGAGTTTTCGGAGCGAATTGCGAGTCAGAGCATGATTCCAGATTACAAATGTGCGGGTAATGCCGCGTAGTCGAATGGTCGAGGGTGTAGGGCCTACTCAGAATTATGGGTATAAAGTAGTGTTGCAAAAGAGAAATATTATACAGTAAAATACTTCATGAAATGGAAGTCATCTTAATATATTTTACGAAGATACATTCAAAATGAATTCTTCAAATTCATTTATCAATTCTGCAGTCATAATAACTAATAAGAATGTAAACAAAGCCAAATGATTCAACATGAATTGCTGATTAATCGCATGTAATTGGCATATTAATTTCACATTTAGAATTTATTTCAAAATTTCTCATGAAATATGTCGGTGAAAATATCGAAAAGATAAATTTCATGAACTTGAACAACACTACTACCATGTACTAATAATCCCACTAGCACGTACATTACAGAAACTTTCTGACAGACGCAAATGGTAGGGTGTCATTAAAAGAATTCATCGTTGCTGAAAGCTGAAGGTAACCGAAGTTAGGCAGTTCGATGGTAGTAATATTTTTCCGATTTGGGACAGCATTAATTTCCGAACAGGGCAAATTGCGAGAACTGATATTGGAGAGCCTTCGGGGGGGAGTGGGGGGGGGATTTTGTAGCACTTGGACTAGACACAATTCGGGGCTACTACAAAGAACTAATTTATGAGAGAATTTCAAGGGTTTCAATCGAAAACTACTTCTGCCGTCAGTGACTCGTTCTCAATAAGCAATAAATTCAATTACTTCCACAAATTTGTCATTTTACACGTAAGGGACCCAGTTGGTCGTTCCTAGTTTTCAAGATACAGCCAACTTCCGTTTCCAATCTAGAATTAACGATTTTTGAATTTCAAGATACGTAGTACGAAATACCTAGCGAATGCTTCTATACTTCAGTTCAATGCTATTGTACCACAGTTCGTTGGCCACATCGGAATATCCGTTTTCATTAAATACGACTCATAACGTCGAAGTGTAAGTAAATACTTCTGTTTACACTTCTTTCAAATCAGTTTTACAAAAATTCTCTTTTCGAAGTTCAAATTTTAAATCGCGTTTTCTCGAAGAGTTTCGAGGCTACGAGGCTCCGAATGGGTTCCAAATAACTATAATGTTACCCAGCACATGAATCTGGTCTCAATTCAATTTCGACTAAATGGGCCATTTACATATGGAATGTCAAAAAAAGGGATCAGGAGCCAGGGCAGGTAGCAACATACCCATACATCAACTTCGTACAATAACTGAGGGTCTGTCTTTCAGAAAGTCAAATACAAGGAAGTCAGGTTTTCCGGTAATGAAATAACGAAAGTTGTTGTTTAAATACTTGGTGGACTTTGGGGTTTACAAAATTTTCGGTTCTTAGAATGTTTTCTTCTTCGATGGGCGACCGAACGTGCAATCCATTGAAGACGAAACAATGCTTCCTTAGAACATAAGACCTTCTGAACAACGGTTCCTAAATTTATTGCCAACTACCATTAGTACATCAATGTACTGAAAACTAATTTGATTCTTTTGGGCTAATGACCGAATTTTATACCTCATAAGCAAAATACAATTCCTCATAAGAATGCCTACAAGCTTTCCCAAGCTCCCCCACCGCCCAAAAAAGTGATCCAGAAGGGCTCATATTACACACTTTCGGTGACTCGAACATCCAACTCACAAATATGATCGAGGTGACGTATAACAGAAAAAGCGTTATGAAATAAGCTACAGTACAATAAACATAAATGGTCTAAAGTGCTGTTTTGTCCAATGGTCCCCGTAGTATTAGTTGACACATATTTTTCACACAACGAACAAATACATATACTATAAATGAACATGAATCACAATTAACCAGATACAGACCGTATGTATGTTGTGTTGTATAAAGAGAGAAAAAAAAAATGTAAATGATGGAATGAGCACCAATCACCCGGGAAAGAAAATGTGAAAATCAGATCACAATATCTGCCCAAACTGATAAAATATAACTAATAAATTTAGAAGCGAAAAAAACGTGTCGCGCAAACCTTCTCAAAATTAAAATTTAGCGACAGCAAGAATTCCTCAAAAAATAAAAAACTGTGCAAAATTTTTTTTTTCAATGCAAAACCCGTTGAAGCTGACACACGTTATCTCACACCGAAAAATCGTAGAAGCCCCTAGAAAAAACATCGCCCGTACATTATTGGTTGCATCACCAGCTCGCAGCAAAAACTGCACGCCACTCGCACATCGACGACGCAACCATAAAACTGGTAAATTAGGAAGAAAAAAAAGTGCTCGCGTAGAATCATTAAAAATGACAAAAAGCCGCCGTGTTAAAAAAAATGAACAGGATAACACAAAATGAACATAAAAAACCCTCGGTACATGCAACACAAAAATAAGTACACCAAGAGCGTTAAAATTTGCGAAGAACCCACGTAATAAAAACACCACCCACCCGCTACTTTTTTTTCCTTTTCTTCATTTTTCTTTCTGTTTTTCATCTCGCGCGAGCACGAGACAAGTGAAATTTTTTTGCAGTTCGGTCACATGACGTTGGCACAGTCATATGACTTACCACTAGAATGTGGAACTCGAGATCTATCCCCGTACATTGATAGCGGCTGTTCAGGGTAACAGTAAGGAGATGATTCGCCATGATGCTGATACATCATGGGCGAATACAGAGGAGGTGCATGCGGAGGGGTATTTTGGGACGTATCCTTCATATTGAGCGAATTGCCTAGGTTCGAAGAATACGGTCGTATACAGTTGTTTCCTGAAAAAAGCACACATTAATTATGATGTTCGTTTCGTCAAGAACAATACGATTTAAAAATATAAATGAACTAACGGTTAGGATCATGATTTTAAAATATCGCCTAAGACGCGTGTACAATATTACAAGTGATTTACTATTTTAAAAATACATTTAAGAACATAATATTATCGGTATATATATGGTTTCAGAGAGCATGCTGCTGCGAATATACATACACTACATACGATGTACAATAATGAGCAACCGATAGAAAAAACGAATGAAGTCAGTAGCAGTGTAACATAAGTGATACGCAGTAATGCCTCCGTTCGAATAAATTTCAAATTGCCCGGGAAGTGAAATTATTAAACAAGCTGAATGAATCTCGATAGTCAATCCATACTCGCGAATTCCAAATCCGTAAAACTTTTACCCCAAATAAAGAGTTTCCTTCCAAAATTTATGAGAGACCAAAACAGGGACGGATCCAAAGTCTTGGGAGAGACAATTCTAAATACGTAACCGCAGAACTATATCTCTTTCCCATGTTCGAATCACTTTTGTGCCCTGAAGATGGAAATCGAGTGCGTACATGAACGAGTAATATAATTTGAAATCTCGAACCATTTGTGATCGTTTTCTCGTTGGCGTCAAAAACGAAGTACCGTCCCAACTTCCGAATTATTGGAGAGCTTGTAAAACCTTCATAAGAATACCTTTAATTTTCTCCCGAGGAGTGGAGAAAGAGGAGCCTTCAAAACTAGCTAAAAATCTTCCAACTCTCTGGTTTGTTTACATCAAAACTCTTTGAAGTTTTTCTGAACTCATCTGAAACTCGCCAAGACAGTTCCGAACTCATGAACAAAACTTCAAGCTATTTTCAGATTTAACTCACAGATCAAACTTTTCAATCTGAACTTAGCGAATTCTAGAAATCTAAAAATGGTGAAATCACAGCACGGCACAATTCCACTTTGGTTCAACGTTTCACCAGCCATTTTCTGGCGTTAAGAGTAATGTTGATCAGGTTCAAAGTACTTTGGTGGTTCTGAGATGGGAAGTAACCTTCACCCGCCTCGAACGCTTTCCCCGGCTATAGTAATGTCACCCCCATTATATCACGAACAATACTTGAAAGTCCACGAGTTCGAAAACAATTTCATTCATCTGCAAGGTGTCTACAAGAATGGAAAAATATAAATTCCTGACTTCTTCCAAACTTGTTTTTCCCTCTTTTTTAAACCTTTACAGTATAGACCGTATATATTTATGTTTATACTACTAGACGCTATGGTTAAAATGAACTGAAATTTGAAGTTGATATTATTCAATGCACAGTTTTTATTTGCAGAATACGACTCCAGGGAGTGCTAAAGTAAAATTAAACGACGAAAAAAGTTTTCCGTGCTTTCATTCTTCCCCCAAACTTCTTAAAAATATTGTTGAATTTCCTGATTATTTACAAACTTCCTGACTTTTTCCAAACTTTCCAAATTTTCCAAACCTGTAGACATCTTGATCTGCATCAAACTTCAGGTACATCTCTGAACAAATCATACATACACTCCTTACATAAAAGTTTCCGTCAACTCAATCCACATTAGTGCCGAAATATGACCTGCGAACTGCCGACCTGAAGTGAAGCTGCACATGTCATACTGTAATTTAATGCAACCACAAACAACATACAACATTCCAATGAAGGCTTACATGCTGAATTTTCCGTCAGTACACCGTTACAAAGAAAACTTTGTAATAGCAAAATTTCAATTTTGTTAAATACCAAAGCATTCCTAAAGAATAGTAAGTTTGAGAACTCATTAACATAACCCTAAACCGGCATCCGAAAATCCACTAAAATGTACACCAATTAGCACGATCTCTTAATACCTTTTTAATTATCAGCACAACTCCCGGTAATCAATAAGTTCGGGAACTTCGCCACAAACCACTCGGGGCTCGAATCATGAACTTCCAAAACAGACAAAGAACCTAACAGCGACATCCACTCTAATCACTTACAGACGTAGACGTAACGCGAACAGATCACGTATACTAAATAAGCTCCCCCCCCCCCCCTCTTCACACCGAATAGATAATTTTTTAAATGGAAACAAAGCCGAGATAATTGGTAGCGTTATTATGACGTTAGTGAAATACGAATAGGTATTTTTCTCACTTCCAGAACCCACCACTATTACGGTAACTAAAACACGATCCAAGACTTGCAACTGTCAACAATAAAGAGCACTCACTCCTGGTGACATTTAACATGAAATTGTAAACAATCATAACCAATCATCTTTCCCTACATCGATTTCTTTTAGTATTCGTATCGGTGTTAATATCTACAGCGCAATTATTATATCATTCAAGCCAATCGACTAGTTAATTGAGAAAAGAAAAAAAAAATGTAATTATCAGAAAAATTAAGTAAAATTACATAAATACGTAATTATAATACTAGTAAGTACAAATATCTAGAAAGAGAACAAATGTAAACGCATGCAAATTTTTGGCAAAAGAAATTCAGCACCGAATGTAGTACTGTATGATACAACTTCAAACGAATATTTCATACAGCCAGCACAAAAAGACTTTTATTAGTTCTCAAATCTCAACCCTGAGTCGCGTAATCCATTCACCAATCAATGCCATTAGCGTGAAGAATTAAGTAATTCAGATTTCTTAATCATGCCAACGTCTTCGGGCAAAATTTTATACAATATACAAATTATTAATACAGCACCTAATATTCTAAACTTCAACCAGAAAATGTTTCGGAAGAAAAATCACTACGTTTCATCAATTTCTCTACCTACTTAGCAAAACCATGAAAATCCTAAGTATACTAAAAGAGTAAATTAATTTTCCCAAACCCTTCAAAGAAAAGAGAGAAACTAATTATAAAAGTTCAAGTTACAAAATAAATAAATAAATAAATAAAATGGAAGATGGATACGCGCTGACCAACTACAAAAAGAAGTACTGAAAGAAAAAATTCTCTACCATGTTCTTGTGTATAAATATAAGGGGTATAATTTACCTGTTGGAACTTGAGACGTTGGTAACGCAGCATTACCAGTCATACTCAGAGATCTCTGCAACTGGTATTGTTGTTGTTGCTGCTGCGAGGCGGCTGCATAACTGGTAGCGGAGGATGGCGAAACATCCTGAGGGAAAGGGGATTGCCTCGAGCCGGGACTAGTTAATCCTCGTACCTGAGACAATTGCGGTGATTGAGCTGGCTGCGATTTTTGTTGTTGCTGCGCTTGCTGCGACTGCTGCTGCGCATATAACGCTCGATTGTTAGCCGAGTATGCAGCACCCTGCAAAAACGGATCAACATTACATTCTGATCTGGGACACGATCCAGTCATTAAATTGCGAAAAATCGCGTTATGGGTCCACGCGAAATACGAGCAACAAATCGGTAAGTTTTCATCGGCACATTCCCTACACTGGATGTGCATTCCAATCATCGCTTAACCACACGTACTGAACACGACTCTTCTTCACTCATCTCCAATATCATTCTAAACAACTAAAAGATTCGAAATAAACAGTTGACAATATACCAATAATAGGGAAGAAAATGTAAGTTTCAGAAGTTGGTAACCCTGCAGGTAATCACCAGTAACCACGAAGATCACGAGATGATAAGACAGTGATAAGGTACATCTAGGAGATAATTTCACGAAATCATTCCCATCATATACCATGATACTAGCGCTACCTACGTAAGGTTAACTTCCCAATGACTGGTTCATTCTCTGCACGTAACGCACACATACATTCGACCAGCATCGTAGATACTGTTCACACAGTTTACCACAATATCATCATTCAGTAGAAAAACTCTGTGGATTTCCGAAGTCACTTGACATACCGACGACTTATTACTGACTTCGTCATTTATACAACATACTCATAAACGCCACGAAAATCGAGCGAAAGAATACACTACGCCATCAGTAGACCTTGTACCGTTACTCTACTTCCTCGCATTTCAACTATCAAGATTATTCTGAGTCAAATATCAGTTTTAGTAAGAGAATAATCGGAATTTGTCCGGACCTCACTGACTGCAAGCAATGTCTCGTTAATATTCGCAAACTGAGATTCTGGTTTTTAATGAGAGCAGAAATCACTATTTATAGCATCCACTAAACCAAGACATTCAAATACCAAAAACTGCTTTCGAAATGCAATTTAAATTTTACGTAATCCTTCAGAGTCGGTATCCTTCGAAAACTTCAAACCCCAATTCTCATTGAATTCAATTAGCGAACATGAGATAAGTGAGCGCACTGCGGAATCGATAAGCATACCGATTCCATGAACAAAGCTACGAACACTGAACAATCATTAGATCATCGAAACCGTGTGATAAAGAGTTAATTTTCAGTGTCTCCACAGATAGTACCACGGACAGCACACAATAAGTTTACAATCGTACGCCAATCATATCAATTATCCTCAAGATCATTGGCGAGAATCGACCGTTCTTCTAACGCTCTCTCACAAAACAGAAAACACAGACCTGCAAACCATCGCCATCATACTATAGTAGACTGAATTTTACTAATGCAACACAGCACTGATAACAGGTATCAAAGTTCAGAGTCACCTCCTTGCGATAAGCTCATCAATCATCATTATCAACTAGAACAATATTCATGTAAATTCATCGCGTTTTCCATTTTACATACTATTTTCTTCTCGACCTCGTCGTACTCCACAAATGCCCAATGACTAGTATAAAATACAGGAAACTGTACGGAACGATAAGTCAAATCTGAACATCTTTACAACCTACACTCATTCAAATACGTCAGACACACAATACTGTGAACATACTTTCTGCACTTACTATACGGAAACAATGTTTCCATCTATGAACAGTTACTATCATCTGAAACTAATGAGGCCTCAAAATTACGGAATATAACAAAGCACCGCTTTTCATTTTATTCCTCATACAATGAACACACATTTCGATCGAGATACTACACTCAATAATCCATACCTAATTCCAAATCAACTATTCCCTCCAGAAAAGTACTCGATAAGGCAGCACTATTATCTCCATCATGCAATCATTGCTACAGCTGACTCACCGATAACCGAGCATCCAACATGGGATTTTGTTGTTGCTGAAGGCTTAGTCTATTGTTCACCATTTGCTGTTGTTGCTGTTGCTGCTGCTGCTGTTGTTGCTGCTGCTGTTGTTGTTGCTGTTGTTGTTGCGACGACCACGCATTTTGTTGCTGTTGTATTTGCTGAGCACCTTGAGAGGTCATTACTGTAGTTACAGCATAACTGGTTTGAGGCTGCACAAAATAATCGTTGAATTATTGACTTCATTTCCAACAACTAAATGAATCCCAATAACGCGAAAATAGTATGCACAAGCGACTCGTACCTGCGACACCCGAGGACTGAGTTGCGACTGGAATGCAGAAAGACCCGACGGAGATAATCTAGCACCTTGAGGTTGTGACGGTGATGGTTGCGAGTTAGCACCGCTAAAACTGTTACTACAGAAGCAAACTACATTAGTACAACGCCGGTCGCAGCATTTTATACTCTAGCCGGAATGAGCATTTGAGATGGCTTACTTCATAGGTGAAAACGACTGTTGGTGGTTTGCACTGAGAGGAGAATATGGAGATGGTAGCGACGTCGACTGCTGTCGCTGTGAAGGTGAGATCTGCGATGACGACAACATCGCGTTGCCGAATGCCGGATTTCCACCCGGACTCAGCTGCTGGGCGTTCGACGAATCCGAGGTTAAACTCGTCGATCGCTGCACAACAAATACAGAATGTCAACATTATTAAATCCTAGAATGTGACGCTGCACACTTATCCGTTACTGCATTCGCAATCTGAGATGCAGTATGCCATTTGTAAAAATGGGGCCAAAACCAGAACACGAAATTAAAACTCGACAAATCAAATACCTGTAAGGAAACATTAGGTGGTGGGATGACCAAGTCATTCAACAAATCCATGCCCTGCAGATTCGATGAGATCGGACTGTTTGCGGCAGAATTCGACGGTATCAACAACTGCTGTCGCTGCTGTTGCTGCAGTAACCTTTTTTGTTGATGCTGAAGGAATTTACTATTATTACTATTGCTCATCATGTTTTGTTGCTGCAAACGAAATAAATTCATTAAAACTACTTATTCGTCGGGCGATAAACCAACTGTGGGGGTGCAACAGAAGAGAACTGAGAATGAAGTCCCTTTCATACTTCAGGTCCGGTAAGAAGTCAAGGATCAAAATTCTACAATGACTTTCCATGTTCATTAACACTAACCTGCATAGTATACTGAGCAGTAGAGGTAGCGACGGCATACTGAGGTGCCATCGGTCTGGCAGGTATCTGACCGACACTTTGATGCATGGGTATTCTGGTCGCCCGAGGCGGATAGATAGGCGGTGGCTGGAATTGCTGGTTAGACTGGTTAATAGGAGGCTGCGTTTGCTGCTGCTGCTGCTGCTGCAACGAAGTTTGCGGTAAATGTTGCTGCAGCACTATTTGTTGAGGTAACTACGCAATGCAAATTACACAACGTTTACAGAGTGTCAAAAATACAACACATAGGTTTTTCAACCCACGTAATGACATTATCATCGTAACTCACCCCTTGCATTCGCTTAATATTTGTACTCTGTTCACACTGCATAAACGATCTGGTAATTGCGTTAATCGCTAGCTTCTCCGCTTGGTCGCTGCTATCCGCAGGATTGTTTAAGGTAACGTTACTCACGCCGTTCGACAATTCGGTGGTACTCGGCAGCCCTTCGGGCGACTGCAGCATATCTATCAAACTCATAATGTTGGTAGCATCTGTAACACGAATTGATCGGGCTAATTGGTGAAAAATCATCATTACAATACACTCATGTTGCCCGAATCACTGAGAACAAAAAACACATACTACTCGTCGTAATCACAGCATCCGGAACGTTTTCAAATAACTGATCGAGAATCTCGCTCAGATCTTGATCTTTTTGTTGCGATTCGTAGTAGCCGCCGGCCGGATTCGACTCCCACAAATTATTATTATTGTTATTGTTAATCTTCATCATCTGCCGCTGTAAATTCTGCAGTTGCTGTTGCTGTTGCGGCTGTTGTTGTTGCTGCTGCAGCAAGTCGTTCAGGTAATTACTCGACAACGTCGAATTCTGTCGTTGCTGCGAATGCGTATTAATTCGCGTCTGCGTTTGCTGTAACTGCGTAGCGCTATTGCCGCCGGCCGCTGTAAAAAAAAACAAAAACGTAATCGCACTCGCCAAACTGCGCTCACTTGAGTAGTCGACAAACACAAAAATGAATTCGCTCGTTTACCCGCAGTCGGTCTGGTACTGGAGACCGATATTTTAGGTAATCGTTCTTGAGGCGTCTGGTAGATTATGCCCGGCGGTAGACTGGATATCATGGTTGGCGCAGCCGGTTCCTTGGCCAGCAACTGCGCCAGCATTTTGTTCTTCTCCTGCAGGTTACTTCGACTCTGAACGCCCGGCTGCGGAGGCGGTGGTATCGATTCCAAGACGGCGGGAATCTTTTTGGCCGGCACCGGATCTCCGCCGTCCTCGCTATGACGCTTGCGCATCCCTCTGCCACCGTCCGACGACGGCGACGTATTCGGGAAACCTAAGCCCAGACACTTCAGTATGGTCTCTTCGGCCTGACTGTGCTGTAACTGCTGCTGCACATCCTGCTGTCCGAACACGAGATAAACGATCACAATAATATCAACCACACCATGTAAATACGTTAAATACACGAGGCGAAAATACTCACATCCATCATGCCCGAAAGCTTGGTTTCATCGTCTTTACACAGCAGTTGCTGCAGCAGCTCGTGCTGTTTCTCGGGTTCGTCACTTTCGGGTACTTTCTTATTCAACAACTGCTGCAATGAGAACATGTAATTCGTTAATGCGAACCAACTTATCTCGCATTCGCGTAGGTATTCAGCTAGATTAGTGTCTCTAAATAAACTAAACGACAACCATCTGATAAAGTACTCGTTATCAGTGAATAGAACATCGAATTATTGAATCGAACATTTAGTAAACAAACAGGTTGGCTGAATGATCGTCACAAAAATTCGCTGCTCAAAATCACGATCACACGACGTACAATGCCGTTCCGCGGTTCACAACACTCACCTTGAGCAACAAAGTGCTCTGCGGACTGCTGGAGTACGATGAGTCGGACACCGGTGTCTGCGTCAACGACTTCTTCGATCCTGAACTGGGTCCGCTTTCGTTAGAGATCTCCATGCTGTCGTCTTGGCTGAGACGGCTCTCGAGCATCTGTCGGCTGCGACTCGAATCTTCATCAACACTCGACTTCTTCGAGTTGGTCAGAAGATTTCGCAACCGCGCCGACTCGCCAATTTCGTTGACCGCGCTCACATCGGCCATTATCGTGTCGGGGTTCTCCTTCTTCTCGTCAACCGGACTGAACGGCAACGCGGTGTAGGGCGTCGACGGCGGATTCTGACAGTACTGGTTCAGCGGACTAGCCTGCGAGGTCAGACTCTGCCTGGACTCGGGCCGCTCGCTCCACGACGGCCGCTCCTCCAAGTAGTCGGTCGGGGTGTGAAAGAATTCTGCGTCGTACATGCTGATGTCCGACGAAGACATCGTGAACGACTGGTGGTAATCGGAGTTACTGTTAAGCGTTATCGTATTATTCGAATTGTCCGGCGTGGTAACAATAGCATGACGTCCGTTCAACGCGTTCACCATAGGGCCGCCGCCGTGCGAACTGGACGTCGGGTTCGACTGCGAGTGCGGTGACGACATCCTTTCGATCATCTGGCACATTTCTTTATCCCTGCACGAAGACGGGAAAAAAATACGTTAATGTCGGACACGGGGGCTGAGGCAACGATGTACAAAACTGGTGCTGAAATATTATGAACTAACCCGATGATCGAATGCGTAGCCATGATGAAATCGCTCTCCGTCGATGGATTACTCGACTTGAATAATTTCGATTTACTTCTCACTTGAACGTACTTATCGGTTGAAACCATAAATCGGTACACCGTGCTCATACTTTGACCAATGGTCAACGTTTGTTTGAGATGATGGTTTAGTTTATTCAGATCTTCGGGTTGACATAGTTCCTGAATCAATTTACCCATTAAATCCTGAAAAAAAGAACAGTCCAAATTGATCGACACGAAATAGTACAACAAAAATGACAGTTTTCAAGTTTGAGCTCGTAGTACTAGAAGTACGAAAAAAGAACACCTCGAAGGGAAGCGGTCAATATTTACGTTTACATCAGATTAGAGTTAAACGGAAACGAAGTGATTTCGGTGACAAGTAATGAAAGCTTGTATTGGAACACCAACAGAACTGCGTGACTGCGCGGTTAGAACGGTCAGAGTACTACTGCGGTGCTCTCCACCGCGATCGACTTTTTTAAGGTTCGCGAATTCTTTTGTAAATAGTTTTTTATTGTATATTTGTTACCTGTCCTGCCAAGCCAGTCTACCTACGAACACCTGTACCTTTTACCTGTGAAGCATCTCTACACCGAATCGCTTCTTCCTTTCTTTTCCAGGAATCTTTTCCATCATATCTTTCACCCTCGATTTTTTAACCTAATTGTCCGGCTAGACTGTGACTCGATGTTCGTGGATTAGTCGTGTTTTGGGGTCATCTCATACTCTAGCTTCCGCTATTCTCCGATACATTTCTCCGCTCGCTCTTTCGAAATTCGGTGTAAATATACTCCTGAACACGCCGACTGGAACTTCTTTTTTTTAATGGTGTTAACTCGTAGCTCTAAACGCGCTACACTACCGATATATTGAAGCGTCTAACTCAGAGGAAGTGAGATATTACACTAAAATTATGTTGACTGTTGGTCAACATCATGGTAATGTCATTAGCTCATCACATTTGGAGCGCCGCACCCGAAGTCGTAACTACAGGTCAGCCAAGGCCGCTCGGCCGTTTCCGTTGCTTATCTTATATTTTTTTTCCCTTTGAATTATTCTTATGTTAAGAAAGCCACTTCACTGTTCCATCAATAAGCACATCAGCAAACTCCGTTATTCACTATAAGTGAGTCTCAAGTCTAGTCGCCTATCAACTGATGCAATACAATTGAGAAACCCACTTCCAAAGTGACCTAACTGCAAAGTTGAACTTGTTAATACCTACTAACTGCAAAGTTGAACTTGTTAATACCTATTTAAAAAAAAGAATCCGTTACTTTACTGTTTTGCTTATAAAGTGTTTTGCTTGTTTTTCTCGTAACTGAAAATTTTCAGTTAGGTCACTTTGGAAATGGGCTCCTCACTCCATCGAAGATACAACACTGAGGACAAAAAATCTTATTGCAGAACTATAAATCAAAATGAACGAATATTCAAGTTGTTCCATTTCCTTGAAAACTTTCGAGCCGCGGAAAGGACCTTTTTAACGGCCAGTTCTCAATTACGATGACCCGTAGAACTTTGCCTCTAGCTTTCTCGCACCTCAAGCCCCCCCCCCCCAAATATGCAATAACAAGGGGGAACCAAACTAGAGATAAAGATACGGAGATTAACCTAAAGAAAGCGACGAGAGCGTGCAAGGAAATTGAGAGCCGTTCAAAACAATCGAAACTTCATAGATTCTGTTGAAGCTTTTAAAGACAAATAATGACTGATGAAGCTTTGATGAGACTGTACAAACTCACTGAAACCATGTAAGACATTTTAACATTGCACTGAGACTTTCTAAGACTCGTCAAAACCAATTATAATTCAGTGAGACTCCAAAGTGCGAGATACCGACTCCTTCAGACTCCTCTTAACTCGTATACATGAATCAAGCAGATTCGTGAAGACCATCTTCTCCGATTCATCAAGACTGCTCACATACATCAAGATTCCGCAAATATTCATGAAAGTTCAAGTAACACTTGTGAAGACTCGCGAAGGCTCAAAGATTGATTAAATTTTCAATTAACACCTTCTATAACCTTCGAAAATGTATTTTTCTTCCTTACATTTAGTCAAACGTAGAAAGGCAGACAGCTTGGCTTTCAACATCACATAAAAAGAGGAGCAATATTCATAGATATTTGTAAGGTCGGTTTTCGCAGTTGTTCCTGTATTTCACTTCTTCGTCTTTGACAAAATACTGATAGAAATATTAGCTCTGGGATCTCCTTTCTCTGGCTCCTATCTATATTTTCTTAGAGGAAAAAAAAAATCTTTTGCAATTCACAGGTACATATACAGTAAACGTGTCGACTTCCACGACAGAGTTTCGACTCGCGAATTGAGAGGAAGAAAGAAGTGGGCGCTATACACCACAGAAAAGCTCGGTCCGCTTGAGATTTCACTGACCGATCTCGGGATTCCATTCGCAGGTCCTACAAATCTGACCTACTGACCTAGCTATAAGGCTGTCCGAGCCAGCAACTGTGAACTGGCCTTTAAGAAGGTCCCATGTTTGAAACTGAGAGGCTTCCGGAAAATGAAATACCAAAAGAGAGTTGTCATTTAAACTATGAGCTTGTTTTCTCACAAGATTAATTGATCTCGGTTTCATTTTTTCTTACGAAACTGACAGCACCAGTCGATGCGTGACCAGACTCAAAATTCGATTTTAGCTTATCAGTGGATTCCCAAGACCTTTTAAACGACTGGTCCACGCACTATCTGAGCCGAGTTCTCACCTTATTTAAATATAACGAATACGTGGATGACGCTCCGCTGGTATCTATCCCGATGATTCGGCCAGAGGTGTCTAATTTGGTGGTAAACTGTTCAATGGGAGCACTTAGGTGTTTCTCGTTGGTAGGTAATCGTCTGGCGACACATATTAAGCCAGGACCCAGCTCGGGACACTCGGAACTGACATCGCCATTGCTGCTGCTGCCAATGGCCACACCGTCTTTGACCAGCGTAGATGAGATCTGAAAATAAATATAATTACGCTCTCCTTTTAGTAAAGTAGAAGAGATCTGAAACGAAAAATACATTTACCGATGAAGTGTGCTACAACGCAGAATATGTATTACAGAATTTCGAGGAGTAACGACTGATTCCGGGGTATCGAATACACATACAAGGTGTCCTGTCCTAGAGGTCAGAACCATTCCGCAACAGCTGGAATATTCGTGACCTCCAGCGCGAAATACCCTATATACGTCAGTACCGAACAAATGCGCGCATGATAACTGACCTGCACATTCTCGTACGTGTGTTCCTTGCTATCCGCCACAGAATCGTCCGTTTCGTCGGAGGATTTGACCAGCAACCTACAGTTAAAGGAACGATTTTTGGGTTGCTGGTTAGCGCCGCCGCCAGATCCGCTTTTGTTCCAGTTGCCGACGGTGGTGGGTAATAGACAGGACGAAAATCTGCCGTGGTCGCCGGGGTGGATGACGGTGTATATACTCCGGCCTAGTATCTCGTCTTTTGTGAACTTGATGAACTGCGATACATTATCCGTCACGTATTCCACCTTACCCTCCGGGTTCAGTAAAAATGCGAAACCTTCCAGAGCCTAAAAACATAAGTGCGCTAAGTTTTAGAAGGAACACAAGCACATCGTCAGTTTATTTCGTCAATCAAAATCTAAAATTGTTGCGTATAAACTAACAATATGAGAGCGTGGAAGGTCTTTTCCAGGTAAATTAGTTGCCTCCGAGTTTGAAAATAATAATAACCCGCACAATCGAGACAAGAGCGGAACGTATGGAAAAAAATTGACGATAAAAATGGTAACACGGCGTTTATTGGTCATAAAATTTTTAACTCGTTTATCAACACTCTTATCTTATAAATTCTAGATGAGAGTGAGAGAAAAACGAAAGAATGAAGAATGCGAAAAGGAGAAAAAAAATAAATAAATAAGTAGTGTTTAAAATTCGTCCATTAAGCTAAGCGAGAAATTTTTTACTACGAACTCATTCCCCTCCAGCGCACCCGCCGACGAAGTCGTAATACTGTAAAAGAAAATACCGAACCTACTCGTTTCTTCGTTACCTCGTCGAATTAGAAAAAAATTTACTCGGTATAAATTTTTCTACCACTTTTCTCCATTTAGATTTTCGTTCGGATAATATTGGAAACATTACTGAAAAAAATACGTTTCCCATCGTCGAATTAGAAAAAAATTTACTCGGTATAAATTTTTTCTACCACTTTTTCTCATTGATTTTCGTTCGGATAATATTGGAAACATTACTGAAAAAAATAGTAGCACTAGACAGACTCAGGAGACGAAAATATGGATACTGGAAGAATATCTTGCCATAATACTGATGGCTTTCAAGAACTGGACACGCTGAAAGTATAATCATCACTACACAGACGTTCCAGGGACGAAAATAAAGGGGGACACGGAGGAAGCTTGCCCCAAGCCTCCACCGGAGTTGGAAAATGTCAGTAGATGGATTCAAAGTTGGGAAAATCCACCAAGTCGAAAGTTTTAGGCCAATACAAACAAATTTTGATAATTGGGAATTTTGACTTGAATCAGTTGGGAATTTAAAAACTTTTGCCCTTCCAGAAAAAACTCTTCGCTACGTCCATGGTTACAATCAATTCATCCTTACTATCCTTGTGCAACCAAAATTCGTGATCGAGATGCGGTTTTCGAAAGACGCAACCTACAAAATTCGAACAAGACAAACCTACAGATTTTCTTCAATTCACTGAATCTGAGCGAATCTCGGATAGAATACTGGACCTTCTCTATAGTTTGACTCACGACATATGTACACTTACGAGTCAAATCATTTCAGAACATGTAATGCTAAC
>JAJSSI010000171.1:0-44837 GCA_031841125.1 Acanthococcus lagerstroemiae
AAATAGACGCGTAACGTTTGCTTACACTTGACCAATAATGAATATAACGCAGTTTTTCTTTCTTTCTTTTTGTAAATTATTTTACGCGTTTATAAATAAAATATAAATGAGAGGTAAGCGCTGTACGAGATCAACCTTGTTTGAAATTACAAATTCGCACGATCAAAACAAATATCTCGAGTAACCGAGACTGAAAATTTACCAATTAAGTATAAATCGAAAGACGGGGAGGCGGAGAGGAGGCGCTACCGTTCGTTATACCGAAATACCTTTATTCAATTATGTCGAACCGACTAACCAGTTACTAACGTAAAGGGTACCAGCTCAGTCCACTGTTTACGGAAATTGATCGGAACGATAAAATAAGACGAATAAAATTTGACAATGTAGTTTCAATCGTCCCGTGAACTCGAAGGTCAATTTTTAATCCTTTACAAAATGCATGCAGTACAAAAGTCCTCAAATGCAACGCGACATTCATTTTACAATATTTAAAATTTTAAAAAAAAGGATCTTTTCTAACACGAACTTCGAGGATAATGTTTCAGTTTTACCGGTCAAAAATACCGCCACGTTTCAAATTTAAATCCAAATATGCTAGAAATATTTTTCCTTTCGGTCATGCGAGAAGAAATCAAAAATTTTGAGACGAGCGAGTAGCTCCAATCAGTGTACTTTTGAACAGAAAAATCTCCATGATCACCCATTTATACCACTGATAAAACGCAATAGTACAAACATTTGTAACACTAATTTATATCCCAATATGAAAGGTTTCATTATATGGGTCACCCTGTAGTTCAAGTATGTAGATGATTTGGCTACACCGATTCGACTGCTTTATGCGGTTTCATATGCTTGTGTTGTTCGTTCGAAGCTAATCATTGCAGTATCATACGTATCGCGAATTATTATAAAATTACACGATATTTGAGGAATTAGCGTTCTTTGCGCTTTCGCTTTCCAAGTAAATTTTGAATAAAATATGTATCGTACACAACAGAGTCATGAAGGAAGTGTTCGCACTCGGGCGAGTGTATCACTCGCCTCCAGTTCGTGTACTGCAAACTTCGCATTCGTGGAAACGCTTCCTTTCCTCCTCTGTTGTGTAATATACCATTTTCCTTCTCCTTCTTTCACGTACAAAATTCAATAAAAAAAAATAGTAGAAAGATAAAAAAAGATAAAAATTGAAAATAGAAAACGAACCATATTTTGGCGCGTCTATGGTTCAATTTCAATTCGGTTCAAGACTCAATCCCCCCCCCCCACACACACACACACACATAACTTCTTTTGAAAGTCTAGGGCAACAATTTTCGCCGTTTTTTGTATTTTATATCTCAACCGATTCGGCTTACCTCTGAATTGCTGACCTAACCACGAATCAGCGGATGTTTTCAATTGGTAAAAATGTCGACGCGTAGGTACGCGTGTTCAGAAAATGAGGAACTACCGTCTACGGTCTAATATCGCTATTAATAGGGTAGAATTCTTTTAGCCGAATTCTCAGCCAATGAAAAAGCCTGCACGTACGTGTTCGTTTAATAGCCACGAATTTGATTACGACGAACAAGCGAAGCACCAGTATTACCAATAACAATGCCTATCTACTCGGCTTAATTATCTTCGTCTCTATTCCGCACCCATTGTTTTTCTTTCTTTCTTCTTTTTTCTATAATATCTATCAGTTTAATAAGCGCATCCGCGCTTGTTTCAAAAGGTTCGTTAAACGATCATCGAATAATTTATTTACAAGAATATTAAAAAACTCGGAGAAAAGACCCGCTTAATTAGACAAAATCACTATTAGTTCGAACAAATGGTGGTTGTAATTAAAACAATTAAATCTTTAGGCGTGTTTATTATGTGGCCTTCCCTCATCTCCTTGTTGTTCCTCCTTCGCGAATGACAGGTAATTTCAATCGAACGCCGCTTTTCTAGTTTTCACTACATCGCGAAACCTTATAGTTTTTCAAATTATTCGGCGCAATCGAATACATAGTTACGAACGTATGTAACTGACACGGTGAATTTTAACCGAATAAATCCATCCGTGAGGTCGTTGAAATTCGATTAGTACTAACGGTCAGAGCAGGTACCTAAGTAGTACCTACTATGTACCGATGACTGTTTCACACTCGCAAGTAGACCCGCAAAGCGGAGTACAAACAAACAGACAGACAGACAGACTGACTGACCGTTAATGCATGAGAAGCAATCGCAATCGAATGCAGCAGAGTAGCGGGTATCTGATTAAAAGGATAGGACCAATTTTTTTCCTTCTTCTTTTCAACGAGTTGCACGCATGACAATGTACCTACGTACTCGAATTTACTTAAGTTAGCTGTACTCGTTCATTTTATCAAATTACAATCGTACATAGAAACTACTAGTAGTACCGCAAACGCGCAATCGGTAGCGTTTAAACTCAAATCAAAATACAAGCCACGATCGTACAATGCTAGGCACTTTATTTGCGCCATTGATTTCTATCATTCGAAAATATTGGCAACTTTCATAAAAAGCAGGCACTAGGTAGGCATTTATTTGCATCGAATGAATTACGTAAAAAAATGAATGAATTATAAAAATGAAAACATGAAACTACTAGCTGCTCTCGCGGAAGAATGAAGTAAGAACGGCAATAAAATGTAGTATCTATTCCTCGCCTGTACGTGGAACATGGAACCACCACATACACTACTTTTCAAATGAAATAAGTAGGTAAATAATTATACGAAGTCGCAAAATAGATAAGGTTAGGTTGTTTCAGGGTTATAAAGAGGTAGCTGATACCTACGTTTTTCGACAACGTATACTTCTGGAGATCCGTCAGCGATTATCAAATTTTGGCAATGTCGGCGGATTGCGATGAAAGAAATACCCGCGTTTCGAATAAGTCATACAACAGATAAATAATACAATACGTAGTAGACTACCCCTACCCAGGTTACCAAAATGCTCACTTTTCGTATCAGAATTCCACGAGGGATCAGCGATCACGCTTCAATAAAGAAAGTATCGTTAGCAGTTTTCTGCATCGAATTCCGAACCACCTGAGCGGTTGTGGGCTCACATCAATTCGGGACTTGCTATTTTCGTAACAGGAATTTCAAAACCGAAGAATTACCAATACAACGATTGTCAATTCTGGATTCGAAAAATAATAAATAAATATACGTATAAAAGAAAGAAAGAAAGTACGCGAGAATGCTAAATTCTACGTGGATGTGAAAAAGCAAAGAAAGGTCAGTATTCTACGACACGGAAAAAAGAAACAATCGAAAGTTGACAGGTACTCGATAATCGTATTTCGACCAATTGTAGCTCCAAACAACAGCCTTAATTCACACAACTTGCGGAATATGAACTCGGTACCTACTTCGAGTAAACACAAATTTAATGTCCAAGTATCTTGTTCGAGTTTTTCTATTTTCTCCTCTCCTTCAATCTTCCTTCCTTTAAAGTTGACGAATTAGATATAATTTTCTTTCAGAGGTAGGAACGCGAAACAGAGAAATACGAAACCAATCTCCTAATCATCTACATGATGTATTCCGGTAGAGATCTACAAGTTTAATTCTCCGTAAGTAACGTACGGCTAAACCAAGTTTTCAAACCATCGCGACAGTAGGTATACACAAATAACTTATTTCGTTCATTTTAAAAGCTGAAACCACGAGCAACCACCTTGGATAGTATACCCATTTGAAACGTCGGGCAGATAAACATATATGTACATACGTAGCACGTAACCTAACGTACGTAGAAGCTAACACTCCGCAGATCCCGGTAGGCAAATACACACACAGTTCTCGAGTACTGGTTTGTCTTACACTCACGATACCTTTCTAACCTAAGTATGCAACACGAATTCGATGGGTCAACGAAAACGAGACCATCTTATGCGTGTCAACACCGAAGCTTCGGAGTCGTTGATCGAAATGTTACGGTTACCCGCTGTAACTGCTTACTCAGACTCGTGCTGCGTTCGAATACCAAATCAAATATCATTCGAATACGTAAATCATCATTGTCACGGAGGATGGTAAATACGTAATAGCCAAATCTGTAACTGTAAGCCACAACTCATTATACACAGATTGGTAAGAAGTTGTTACGTTCGTTCCGTATGCAAAATTATTCGCAATGTCAAGTACGCGTGCATCTTATAATGCTATCCAAACGTCGTCGGTAGCCGAATAGAGAAGAATAGCGAGTAGGGCAGAGGCGTTTCGAAATACGGCTCGAATGGGAAAATTATATGGAAAATTACAGCCGCATAAAGTTATAGGTTTTCTGTAAGGAATATTGATAACACAACAAGACCATAGACGCTCGGACAGAAACCTTCGGCGCCGTGCAGCGTATACCGTGCACAAAAGATATGTAAATTTCGAAAAGTAAACAGCTTTCGATGCGAGGAATACGCTAAAATACGAATCAACTGCACATCACCCCAGTCATAAGGATGCTAGGTAACTGTTGCGATCGTAACCGTAGATGACAAATTATATAGTTCGCAATAAATGCCGAATTGTCACGGCAAGCGACGACGATGTTATCAGATATCAAACACTAACACGTATGTATACTTACTAGAATCGAAACAGAAACTGATGCGGACGATGAATCCAAATCAGAACGTTCGTATTCGCTGTTCACCTGGCCGAAACGTGAAACTAATCGAAAATAATGCGAACCGAGAACCGAGAGTAATTTTAGTCGAATTAAAATCAATTCGTTACAATCGTGAGAAGAAGAAGAAACACTTGATAAGTGGTCTCTGGTTTGGTCAACAAGTGGCAGAAATATGTACAAACACCAGCAACTACTAGTCAGTCTACAGAACTACAGATTATCGATATCACAGTAAAACGAAACAGAAAACACTGACTAACTAACAAGTAACAACAAATCAAACTTTGGCAAATCCGCGACACTGAATCCACAAAAATTACTCGTGTAACTTGTAATGTACTATTATTATTATTATTATTAATTGTTATTTTATCATTATCGATACAATTCAGATGTGCTCGATGTATGCATGGTATATCACAGATTCATTATTCCAGTGTAAATGCGAAGAAAATTAAAATATTAAATTAAATTAAATGTCCATCAACACTTCAACAGAAAACGCATTAGATGATGTCACTCGTGACATCATATTATGACTGGTAACCTTTTAATTTTAAATCCGCCGCTGGTATGGAATGACCTTGATAATGTAAACCCAAGTCGAGTTGTACCCAGTATGTTGCTTTTGTGATGTGAGAGAGTGAGAGCGAGAGCCTGATGAGACCGAGACCGCGATAATTCAATTTAACAAGTTTTTATACCTAATGTAGAAAGTTTTGGACACTTATTTACACTTTACCACTACGCCGAAAAACTAGTAAAATTCACTGCTAATACCTAATCGGAAATTGGTATCTTAATATTTTCTGGATAGTTACTCAACACTATGACTTGAAAATACAAACCAGTAGATAAGATTAGTGACAGCAAAGTCTACACGCTATCTGGCAATTTCAATAATATCATTGACCACGATTAAACGAAATATTGTTTCAAGGACTTTATTCGATACCAGATTCGTTAACGGGTTTTTAACCTGAAATTTAAAATATTGGAAGAATTTTTTTTTGTATTTTCTTTTTTTTTTCGCAGTTCGACTCGCCGAAACCCTTCGAAAGAGAGAAATCAGAATTTCACCGCGTATGTGCTTATCTCCTATTCGTACATGTACACGAACCTTTCGTGTTATAGTGAAGTAGCGTAATTTCCGTACATTTCAACACTTAACTGCGTTAGGTACTCGATACCGAACTTCGAGAGAACGCTGTACGGCTGTATACCAGACGCCAGACCAATACTAACTTATAATGAAGCAAATTTGCAAATAATTACACGATTACCTACTGGCAGGTATACATACCATTATTAAGTAACATACGCAGTCGGCTATATATTGTTGTGTATCGATCCAACTCTAAAATAATGAAAGATAGGACTTAGAATTTGACATCTGATTAAACACATAAATATTTTCAAACTGAGGAACGATATTAGTCGTACAATCGTAATTTATTGTAAAATTCGAATAGGTACTTGTATAGGTAGTCGTATGCAAACTTACAACAGTCAGGTATTTCGACGTTCCGTTTGAACTAGAAAGATCTACTAAAATCTAAAATCTGATCGCTACACTCATTCTCGTATACGACTAGATCTGATCTTTCTAAACCGCCGAATGTTTCTATGTATTATTTATCCTGTTGGAACAGAATGTACGCATTTGAATGTAGAAACATTCTTTCCGTTCGTTCGTCGAACCGGAATTCGAATTTACAAATTTAGCGATACAATATAACGTATTCCTTTTTACAGTGGTCCCACCCCCACCCGGCACATGACTGCAGGCTACTGACATTGAATAGTAAAGGAGCCTAGAGTAGGATTAAGGATTAATAGTCCGAAGTTGTCCAACGAGGAGAGAAGACAAGATACCACAATTCCACAACAGGACTTCACTGGGAATAGAAATAATTGTATGGCGATTTCCCATCATTTCTTCCCTATGAAAATCATTTCGGAAAAATCACCAAATGATAACAATCAATTGATGATTATCACCCCTATCATCAGTGACACCTGTCGTGTGCCACCAGGCCACCACTACCTCCACTAACGCCTAGTTCACACGACGCTGGTACAAGAAGCGCAGGCTAGTGAGTGCGTGAACCCAGCTTCGTGTGAATTGGGCGTTGAACTGCAACCAAAGTGGCTGACAGCTGATGGCAGAACTAGCAACTTCACAGTTATGGTATGAAAAATTAATCGCTCCCATAAGAAATGTACAGGCGTCAGGCGATATGATTCGATATTTTGAAATTCTTAAAAATTACAATTTTTACGATAGGTATTAACCAAATGCAGTTCTGTGCGCTATAAACTACAAATAAAAATGGTTTTCCAAAAAGAATGGACGTTCAAGTGTTTGTAAAACAAAAAAGATCTTGGCTCCCCATGTAATATGTAAAAGTATAGGAGAAATCGATATTTTCATGTCATACCGGATTTCTGTTGTTTACTAGTGTTAGTGTGTATGTGTGTGTATATATCACAGTCGACTGTAGCGCTCCTGGTGAGCGTTTCAACCACGAATCGAGAACCAGCATGAAGTTTACCAGCTTACCAGCCTAGCATGAAAGTTGAAAATTTTCAACTTTTAAGCTAGTAATCTGTTTTGGCTCTGATCAGTAACTTGACACGCTCCGTCTGAACATAAATTTGACTAGCATACCTGTTGGGTGGTTCTGCTCTCTATTGCCCCCACCTCTCACTACTACACGCCAACTCATAAAGCCTGTGAAACAGCCGTTCAGTGGTTACAACGGATCAATAGAACTGTTGAAGTTACTTTATAATGCAAAAGAAACATGTCTATGTATAGGTTACTTTAAATGGTAACCAATACATAGACATATATCTTTTGCATTATAAAGTAACTACCTATAGGTATACCCAGCTTGCGCATCAGCTTGTAGCTTCGCACGCCAGCTTACCAGCATCGTGTGAACTAGGCTTAACGTGTAAAGAGCAGTTCTTAGGATGTTTGCCCGCACGCAGCGCTGCAAGCACAATTGGACATTGGACGCTGTTTAACTAGGTTCAACTAGGGCTCTATAGTTTCACCTGGGTATACTAAGCCGCCATTTTGGTTCATACTGCGCCCGTGGATGCCGAATCCGACTATGGCACTATGGGGAGCGTAACGCGTAGTCAATTCGGCATCGACGGGCGCAGTATGAACCAAAATGGTGGCTTAGTATACCCAGGTGAAACTATAGAGCCCTAGTTCAACTAGAGCACTAGAACACCCAAGTGAAGACATACACCATTTTCTATCCAGCTTGTTCCGTGAAACGAAAATATGAAAACCGGCCAGCGGTCATGCGGTTGTTCCCGCTTCACGCGCAGCCAACTTTCTTTTCTCGGAACTAAACTGGGATAGAAAATGGCGTATGTCTACACGCATTCCGTTCTAATGCTTTAGTTTAACCACAGTATACAGATCTGTATACTGTGATTTAACAAAAGGGAACTAACCCACATTTGTAAGAAAAAAAAATGAGTTATTACTACTTATTAGTATTGTTGGAAAGAGAATAAAACGTAGAATTTTTCAAAATTGGGCCCCCGATTCAAAGACGTGTACTAACGTTGAAAAAAGCTTATCAGTAAACGCAATGCCATATAGTGATATAGTTTTTACATGGCTCTTGAACTTTGAATTAGAATCACGTGTTCTCAAAAAGCGGATTTTGTGGGTTAGTTCCCTTTTGTTAAACAGCGTCCAATTCCTATTGCAATCGAGTTTTCATTTTTTTAGGCTCGGCTACTATAGTCTGTTCCAAAAATCAGAGACTCCTTAACAGAAAGAGAGCTTCACACTGAACGCGTTTTGTGTGTTGTGACGTATCCCCTCTCCTCAGTTATTACGATTGCAAAAACAGGATGAAACATTTAAATAATTATTCATAAAAGTAACTTTTGAGTAGAGTATAATGAATACGATAACACATGAATTTCCTTCTGCATATGCGTCAATGCGCTTCAGTCGCCTTAGTGTGAATATTTTCCGCTTCCTCTCCCCTGCCTTGTGGTGTCGAATCGTGTAGTGACGTCATTTCGTTGAGGCGTCTCTTATTTGGAACAGACTATAGAGCTCTACATATAACTTCGTGTGAGTCTTTGACTATAGTCAAAGGTATGAGTACAATCGTCCGCCATTTTGACGTCAACTGGTACGCTCCGCATTCCGCATAGTCGAATTCGGCATTCACGGGAGCGGTTGGAGTCAAAATGGCGGACGATGGTACTCTGGTACTCACAGGAAGTTATAGTAGAGCTCTAAACTGGACCAGACCGGGACTACCCGGACTAGAGCCCTCTATAAACACAAGTACTCGCATACGCCATTCTGGAGCCCATTGTGCCCGTGGATGCTGAATCCGACTACGCGGAGCGTACCGCGTAATCAGTTCGGCATCGACGGGCACGATGGGCTCCAGAATGGCGTATGCGAGTACTCATCTTTATAGGTGGCTTTACCTGGACTAGGCATACTATAGTTACACACAGGTATAATGAGCCGCCATTTTGATTCGCACCGCACCCGTCGACGCGGAATTGACTACACGGTACACTTCGCGTTGTCGGATTTGACCAGATTCGACATTCACGGGCGCGGTGCGAATCAAAATGGCGGCTCATTATACCCGTGTGTAACTATAGTAGGACTCTATAGTTTCACCTAGGTATACTAAGCCACCATTTTGGTTCGTACTGCGCCCGTCGATGCCGAATTGACTACGCGTTACGCTCCGCATAGTCGGATTCGGCATCCATGGGCGCAGTATGAACCAAAATGGCGGCTTAGTATACCCAGGTGAAACTATAGAGCCCTAACTATAGTATCCTTACCCGGACCACTTTTTCGTTATCAAACAGTTATCATTTTAACAGTTATTCTTTACCCTTTACTCGTTCTTACAACCGCTTACTAGTTACTTTGATTGTGCATTTTCGATTTTTTGCTGGATTTATTTCAGATTTTCGCGGATTTTAATAATGGGGCAGTTCAACGATAAGAGTGTATACTTAGTTTAAAATTAATTAATAATGAAATGTATCGAAAAAAATTGAAGAATCACATACCTTTGAAAGCACCTGGAAGAGTCACTAAATTTGAATACTTTCTGGTATTCGTAGCTGGCGTGGCTTGTTCATTGTACACTTGGAGTCCGGCGTTATCAACAGATTCGTCTGATGCTAAAGCCGAGAATTATCCATCACTTCGGGTTGATTAATTTTATCAACCATCATTTCTCTCGGTCTCCGTTGCTATTGTGCAGGTACTGTAGATATCTGCAATAAGGAAGTTTCAGGATAAAATATTTTTATGAAAGTAACACTAATTTTCTCACTTAGAACGCAAATATGAGCTCTCGTAATTCGAAGTCCACGGTTAAGCAGAAAGACAGTAGTACCTTTGATAACAGATCTAAGTCGGCTGCTCTTGAAGAACGGTTGCAGACTTGGAAAGGTAAATTGGGATTTTTCTACTATAATGAATTTCGAGTACTCAAATGACAGTACGTTCGTTTAAAAATGAGTGTCTGGATGCAAAAATCGCGTACACCTATATCTGCTCGTGTAGTAGTTAATTTGAACCACGAATAATGTTTGAAGAAAGCAAAACGGAAGAAAAATGTGAATAGGAGACGAGGGATTGGATGCAAAACGGACAAATAAGTTTTGTTTTTGTAGCATTCAAATACTCGAGGGTTACTTTTTACCCTCGAAAAATTTTTTCAACAATTACTCTTACTGATGTATTTCTTGCATCCAAGCATTCAATTATAACAGAAAAAATTGAAAGTCGTGGCGTGGTTTCGAGAGAAGTTGTAATTTCAAGAAAATGGCGAATTTTTCTAATCACCTACCGTATAGCGGTGAGTTAGTTAATTCTGTGTAAAGTATAACCGAAATGAAACTATTCTCCAAGCGACTTCTCCAACAGATACTCGACCAACTGAATAAATTTTGTTTCTAGGTCGGTTCAAAATGATTCGGGAGAACTTACCCAAATTGTATGCGGTTACGAAACCTACATTAAAACTACTACTCAAAAGTGTCACAGTCATCGGCGTAGCCCTACTGGCCTACGACATTCGAAAAGGTAGCTTACGAAGAGAAAATCGATCAGATGCCAGATTCTTGGCCGATTTAGAAACGAATAGGCTTTTACAATCTCACGAAACTAGTCGTAAAAATCGCGTAGATTATTAAACGTAAACGTTAAGCACACAGCTGAGGCGAATTATTAATAAAAGCTTCAATTACATAGAGGAAAAATCATTTATTTATAACGCGTTACAATAATTGCTAATATCGGCGGCTTTTCGGGACGTGATGAATTCTATTTCTTCTCGGCCACCAGGTTTCTGTAACCATCGCCGATCTTCGTAATAATCTAACAAATTGTGAAACTCGAGCTCACTCAGTTCGGGAACATATATCGGAATGAACGGATCCAAATCTTCAAAGCCCTAAAACAAGATACGGAAATGTAAACTGGGAGTACGTGACCGAACATCATTTTCGGGCGTTTTCCCTTTCTGTTTCAAGTTTACAATGAAGACGTGAACCCAGTACGGCTGAGTGTAGATTACGAATACATAAATTCTTCATTCGTTATCAACATTCCAGTTTCTAAATATGTTTTAGCGAGGCGAAAAAGCGGGTTGGGGCGGGGGGTTCAATTCCAGAGCCTGATCAATTTTAGGCCGAGTAAAAGAATGTTTTGACAGGTCAAGAGCCAGAGGCACTGCTTGCATTCATCAAGAACCGTTGATAAGCTTGCTTCCCGAACAAAGTGCATTCCGTTCCTCCCTCCTCGTGATTTCGAATGTATCAATAAATCACCTTTTTTCGCTAGTACGTCCTTCCGCGAAAATGAACCCGTTCACATCATTCGGAAATTCTGTTGGTCAGAGTCCATGACTACGCCTAAAGCCTATTTTGAATCTGGATAAATGAGCGAAGGAGGAAATAATATCGACAGACAAGATAACGTAGCGGAAACTTTCCCTCGAACAAGAGCCGGAGTTTAATTTGAAATTTAGAGGCACAGCCGGGGCCGAAGCTATTAGTTTGGAACTGAAATTGCGCCGGTATGGAATTTGTTGGCGGTGATCCGAGAGACGTTCCTGGATTTACCAACGTATACCTACGAGTAATTCTCAAATCGCGAGAAATTATTTGTACATTGTATCGCAATCGAGTAGCAACAATCCAACTTACTTCTCTGCGCAGCAAGGATAACGGCATATGTGATCCACGATACTCCGGAAGTGTAGCGTTTTCGCAGACTGTCGCTACAAACGCTCCATTACACTATAAAATATAAGAACGTGTCTCAGTTCTAGAAAACGAAAATTTTGGAAGTAACACGACTGGTTCGGGGGAAAACGAAACCAAAACCGACAACGAAAACACAATTTACAACGTACCCAATCAGTCTTTAGTAGCGACCAAAATGAGTGGTATACGGATAACTGCTGAGTAGTTGTGTCATACTTCATATTCATTTTTATTTTGGTTCGACCATCGTAGAACGTATTGAATCCAACAACAGCTACTAGTAATTTTAATCTAAATCAAAAATATGAGAAATGAGATGGAACTAACTCTTATTATAACTTTCGATAAGCTGTGCGCGTGCGTGTGTGAAATGCTCGCCAACGCATTTCATTTTTCGTACGCGTGGTTCAATTGATGTGGGACACAAAAGTGCTTTTTCTGGCATAACTCAAAGTGTGTTTACATGTCTTGGACATTTGCTACACTCGCCTTCGGCTCGCTCAGCAAACTAATTCACACCATGTATAAACACATACCTTCGAGCCATGCGCCGTGTAATACACTAATTTTATAGTATATGATCAGAAAGGCAATGTTTATTGGTATTTTGCGAGCGAAAAGAAGCCCTTATCATTGATGAATCGAGTACAAACGAAACCTGCGTGTGAAGTGAACGTGCCTTAATGTGAAACGTTGTGTCACGTTTCTACATGGAAGCACACAGCACAGATTGTTGGCCACTACCTCTGTATGCATGTAATACGTAAAGCGTAAGCACATGAAGATGCGTTTTATTTTGTAATTTGTATTCGAATACTAAAGATAGTATACCTATAATATTATTCACTCTAAATACAGACTATGTGAGCGGAAAACATTGCCATTTTGGATCATTAATTATAGAAAATATCTTATAAAACAAGAGTCAAAAGTGAGTCCTGGTATGTAATAATCTACTATTTTTTCAAGGCTAGGAAATGGTTCTTTCCTGCTCCATCATATATAAAAGGTGTATAATTTAGAAGTAAAAAACATCACTTCTTGAAGATTGAACTGATGAATGAACTCTTCAAGTGCATTTATTTGAATATGAAGAAGAAGAAGAAAGGGGAAAAGAAATCATTTACTTTGTTTGCCGCAGATTGAATAGAAGTACGACTCAAGATGAGTAAAATTAAAGTGGAAATTCGAAAACATCCGAGCGGATATATTTTCGGTCGCTGATTTCGAATGATTTTTCTGTATATTAAAAACCTGACCTGCTGTCCACTTCCCCCCCCCCCCAAAAAAAAAAACTCTGTCATCTCAAGGCATACAGACATGAAAACAAGACATACAATATTAAATATTATTCATATTAGAACCCTGACCTCCCCTTCTGACATGAAAAAATAGACAGAATCTGACTCCCTCTCTTCCTCTCTTGTATACAGAAAAACTAAGTCATCGTAACAAAAGAATAATACATGAGACATATATAATAAAGATATCACATTAAAAACCGGATCTCTCTTTTTCCAGTGAAATAAAAGAACAGACACTAAACGTAAGTTAAGCATGCCATATTATCATCATATCGGAGGAGATTCAGAATCATTTTTATTAAAATCAAAATGAGTCCTTTAATGAGCTCAGATAAATTTTAATACATTTTTGAAATGAACAGACACGCAGAAACGGACAGGCAAAGGAAAGAAAGAAAGAAAAAAAAAACTGAAAAAGCAGAACGAGAAGACGGTACAAATAAGGTCGGAAAATATTTTGATATAGAACTTTGTTTCTTTTCCCTTTTGGTTAATACGCTGGTATTTTCTTCGGAAAACTTGCTTACGGCATTTGATTCACGGGTTCTTCCCATTTTGTCTGAGAATCGATGATCTGCTTCATTGAAACGGCCACAGTATTGCTTCGTTTCTGACCCTATCTCAGACACGTGTAGTGGTATCCACCCTGTTCCTACCCGTCGCCTAGAAACTTATCTTCAATTTTTCGATTTAATTCTTCGATGCACTACCGCGGCCCCTTTTGGGTATAAGTGCGACGAACGGTCAGTTCAATTATCTCACCCCACCTCCACTAGCCATAGTATTCATCACTTCTATCACGTGATATCACAATGGATAAGTTAGTTAGGTAAAGCCATCCGGGCTCTGCAGTGGAAAAATGCCAGATACAGCAATGTGACCAGCTGTTTTCCTTAAGTACTCGTAATTCATTTTCGTCACCTGGATTCTACGTACATCTTTTCTTCGACAACCATAAACATCGAAAAATTTGAGATCAAAAATTTCAACTGCTTAGTTTTTATAGGGATCATATTGAAAATTCGAAAAATAAAAAAATACTGAATGAGCCAGGTTAAAGAAGAAATAAGAACAAAAGAAGACAGCATACTAAGCATAAATAGCAATAAAAAGGCCGTGGCGCAAGAAAAAAAATGCATAGTATTAATAGCAGTACTGTCAGATGTGCGCTGTATTTTGAGCTCTTCGGGCAGCAAAACTTTCCCTACTCATTAAGTTAATGCTGGGTGCGCGTTGCCCCAATCAGCAGGGCGTCCTATAGTGACCTTGGCAGGACAGCGCGAATCCGAAGCAAGGACAGGTAAAATGGGGGCACAGGCCAGCTTCAAGACGTCCTTCTGGTCACTGCCGCGAGTTTCCGAGGCCAATGGTGTGGTAGAGATGTGTGTGTGTGTGGGGGGGTGATATATATATATATATATATATTAGAGAGAGAGAGACAGAGGATGGAGAGAGAGCAATGCATGGAAGGAGGAGGAGAGGGAGAGGGGGGAGAGAGAGAGAGAGAGAGAGAGTGTGTGTATTTAGGGAGGCCCTGCTCCTCATCGCCAGGGAAGCCGCTATAAAAGCTGCGGTAAAAAAGGCCTAATCTAATCACCAACCAACCCTGGTCGGTATGACGCGATTGGCGGGGATTCCCTACAGCGTTACAAAGAAGACAGCAGACATGGAAGATGAAAGTAAACCAGAAAAGCCGGGGAGTATTGCAGAAGAGGTGGCAGAGACGAAAATGGCAACGAGCTGGAGGTCAACTACCTCGACAAGGGAGCGGTGCAGTTTGCGCTAGATATTCAAGAAAGCGCGGACTGAACTGAGAGCTGCCGGGTCCGCTCTAAGAATCTGTGCATGTAGTTTAGCGGCATTATCAAGACGAATGTCCGCAAAATCAAGGAGGCTGTCGACGCAGCTGGTTGCACTGGCTACAGAGCAGGTTACCGACGAGGCTGCTGCATTACGCGGGGAAACGCCCAGTTCAAAAGGGAGATGTAGCAACTGCGGAAGAAGGTGGAGCAGATGAAGCGGGAGCTGGTAGAGGCCAACAAGCTCCTTGCGGTTTTCAAGTCACATACACCAGATAGTACCCTGAAGGCGCCGGAATAGATCCCGCTCAGTCCAGCACTGAAACCGAGGCAGAAACTGGAATAGGAGGCAGCAGCTTAAGCTGAGCAAGAGTCCCAGCATCCGAAAGTGCAGGGCCAGCAGAAGCAGCCCAAGCAGTAACAGCGAGGCCAGTCGCAGTAGCAAAAGAGAGAGGCTACTGCAGCAGAGTTAACAAAAGCAGCCCTCAAAGAAGGGGAACCCTCGTCTTCAGATGCTGAGGAGAGGCAAACAGTCTCTAGGAAGAAGAAGGCTGTTGTCCCCGCAATGCTAAACGGTCAAAGCAATGGCAAGAAGGAACAGCTGATGCGAAGTCTGAAGAGGAGGGCCCCGCTTCCCGATGTTGTCCTCATCCAAACCACCGTAGAGAGGCCTAGCTATGCCATGGTGTTAGGGCTAACTAAGGAGAAGGTGGATTTGACAGTGCTGGGCATTGAGAGTACCAAAATGAGGTACGCCGCATCAGGAGGGCTGCTAATAGAAGTTGCAGGAGCCGGGAAGGCTGACCCCCTGCCCCTGGCCAATAGACTCAAGGCTGAGCTCCCAGAACGGGTCAGTGTCACGTGTCCCTGTAAGAAAGCGGATGCGCTCGCTGGTTCTAGGGGTAGAGGCGTCCTGTATGGCCGAAGAGGTGCAGGCGGCCCCGGCAAAAACTGGAGGATGTTGCCAGGAGGAGGTGTCAGTTGGTACACAGCGCAAGCAGAAAAACGGCATGTACTTAGCCCAGGTAGTGTCTGATAGTGACGAGTGTCCAACTGGCGAAGGCCGGAAAGGTACGAATAGGGTGGACTATGTGTCAAGTGAAAGGGCTGGTGAAGACGTCATTTCAGCGCTACAAATGCCTGGAATTTGAAAATACGCTGTTCACCTGTACCGGCACTGTGTTCTGTAAAGACGCCTGCTACCGGTGCGGAAGAAATTAGCATGCAGAATGCGTAGCAACGCCAAACTGCATCACCTGCGCGGAACGAGGTCAGAAAAGCGACCACTGCATTGGAGGGCCAGGATGCCCGGCCGTGAAAAGACAGCAGAAGAAGTGACGGGGTGCCTGCAAGCTAACCTCAACCGCTGCCGCCTCTTCGCGCAGGTAGTAGCCACTGAACAGGTGGACGTGGCTCTGGTGTCTGAAACATATAGGGAGACTAAAGCTCAAGCCTAGACTGTTGATCACTCCGGCTTACCAGCGCTAGGAACGTCCCTGCGACCCGATAACTCAGTTATGGTCGACTAGGTGGAGAAAGATGATGGATGGGTAGCAGCGCGCATTAATGGAGCACACGTATACAGCTGCTACTTCTCACCCACAAGACCAATTGGCAAATTTCTGGCGTTTCTGGATAGACTTGGCCGGAATGTAAGGGGAAGATAGGGTAACATCGTGGAGGCAGGCAACATCAACGCAAAAGCCCTGCAGTGAGGGTCCAGAAGAACCAACCAATGCGGGGACGCTATGATCAACTGGATTGTCGGGATTAATCTGTTTGTTCCCAACCGAGGGACGACCCTGACTTGTGTTCAAGGAAATGGCGGGTCCATCATAGATGCTACCCTGGGTACGGAAGTGGTCGTGGGGCATATCAAGAACTGCCGGGTTGACACAGAGACTGATTCAGTATCTGACCACTGGTATATTAAGTTTCAGGTCGGGGCAGGCGAGCCAACACAACAACCCATGAGCATATCCACAAAATAGAACATGAGGAAGTTAGACTGTGACAAATTCGAGACCACAATAATGGCTATAGAAGATAGCGGTTTGGTCGAAGTCCTGATGGATCACTGAATGGAAAAAGAAGGCGTGCAGTGCAGCAATGCCAAGAGTAAAGGCAAGTCAAGCCCGCCGGAGTACATACTGGTGGAATGAAGAGATACAGCGACTCCACCGTGAGTGTTGCACACGTTGTCGACGGGCTACAAGAAGACATCGAGCCTCCCGAGCTGACAATGCTGAGGAGGTGAATGCCAAGAAAGCACTACGCGCAGCCATCAAGAGAGCAAAGGCAGACAAGTGGGCCGAGCTTTTCAAGATAGTGGACGATGATCTATGGGGCCGCCCATCCCCCTACCTGATGACCAGGCTACTGTTGCCAACCTTTTCCCCCAGCACCCGCCGCTACCACCAAGGCGGAAGCTCACCAGGTAGTACAGGGATCTGCGGCTGGAAGTCACAGCCTATGAGCTGAGAGTAGCCGTGGATCCGATCTGAGAAAAGAGGAAAGCCCCAGGACCAGATGCCATACCTAGCCAGGCCTGGGAACTAATCCACTCGCGGAGGCCAGAATGGCTACGCACCTGCTTCACTAGATGTCTTGAAGAGAGCCATTTCCTGGCAATATGGAAGACAGCAAAGCTGATCCTACTTCGTAAAGGCAATAACAAACCAAAGAGTTTGCCCTCCTTGTACTATTCCCCATGTCTGCTGGATGACATTGGCAAGTTACTGGAGTGGTTAATTGCCTTGCAGGTAGAAGCGTACTTCGCTTCTACAGGTGGGCTGTCGAAATCTTAGTATGGATTTCGAGTGGGTCGGTCGACCAATGACGCGGTGTTGTACGCCATTAGTCTCGATGAGAGAAATGCTTTCAATTTACTGCCTTAGACGCGTATCCTAAACGCGATGGATGAGTGGGATCTCCCGGGGTACCTACAAACGATCATCAGGAGCTACCTGGCTCACAGAACAATAGCGTTTATAGACGCAGAAGGTAGCCAGGTCCAGAAGACCATCTTGACGGGTGTACCCCAGGGATTGGTCTTGGGACCTCTGTTGTGGAACATGCCTTTTGACAAGGTCCTGCGGCTCACACTTTTGAGAGGAGCCTAGGACATCTGCTTTGCCAACAACACCCGTATCCTTATAGAGGGGAAGTCGGAGCACGAAGTTCGCAGCTGGTCCATACTCAGTATCAAGATGGTGTCTCGCTGGATGCAGGCAAATGGCGGGCAGGCTACAGCCATTTGATCTAGCGGTACTGGGTGAACCGGTATCCCTACAGCCCTAGATGGTGAACCTGGGCATGACGGTGGACAACGAGCTATGTGGGGAACCGCATCTCCGTATAACGACAGAGAAAGCAGAGCGGACGCTACTAGCGTTGCGTTAGCTTATGCCGAACCTGCGGGAGCCGAATGAGAGTCGAAGAAGACTGTACTCGACAATAATCCACTCGGTTCCCCAATCGGACACCACTGCATTCCACGAAAACAGAGAAGATATAGGAAGGGTTCAGTAGGCTATAGCACTACGCATAATCCACGCATATAAAACCGTCTCGTATTAGGCGGCTCTTGTACTAGCTCGAATGCCTCCTATTGATCTGCTAGCTAGGAAGAGCGCTACTCATTATCAGCGCTTCCAGAAGCTCCCACTAGCTGATAGTAAGAAGAAAGGAGTAAAGGAGAAGATTAAGAGAGAAGTCCGGCGGCAAACAGTTCGAGAGTGGGCGGCTCGCATCCAAGAGACCACCTATGGCCGCTGGACATTGAGGCTAGTACATGATCTCGATGCACGGCATTCGCGGCGCCATAGTGAGCTGACGTATTACCTTACACAAATGCTCATCCGGCATGGGTGCTTCAATGGTGACCTTAACCGTTGGAGCAAGGTACCCAGCCAGTGCTTGCATTGTCCAACAGAGGTTGATGACGCGCAGCATATACCACCTTTTGCTGCACTGCGTGGAACGACACACAAACAGCGCTCGAAGCGTCTATCGGCAGTCACATCACTCCCAAGACGATAGTTGAAGTGATGCTGGCTAGCCCGCAGAACTGGTCAGCGATTATCCAATTTGCCGGCACAGTAATGCGGGCCAAGAAGGATGCCGAACGCGTGAGACAGCGGATAGCATTCGCGCAGCTCACGCATTCCACGCAGCAGGTCTTTAGCGACGAGAACTCCCCATAAGTAGGAAAGGCTCCCAGATCGGACGATTGGCTCTGCAGCTGAAGCCCGTCGCCGTGTCCAAGAATAATACCGAAAGGACACGGCGGTAGTAAGGGCGAGGACGAACACGACAACAATAGTGGAACCGCGAATAAGGAAGCGTGTGCTGTCGTTAGGGGTAAAGAAAGAAAGAAAGAAAAAAGAAACATAGAGAGAAACATAAATAAGGACAAAAGCCGGGAAACCAAACGGAAGATTCCGAAGCGTGGCTCATTAAATTGTTATAGGAACTAAATGAGCCTCAAGAGAAACCTAAGTCAATTCCGAATTATCCTTATCAGTGTATAAATACGACCCAACAAGAGTTTGAAGAGGAAAACAGAAAGCACGAGTCCCGAATCAACTCGACCAACTCGTTCGAAAAAGTGAAGAAAAAATGAAGGATGGGGCTCAGTTTAAGATACACCGAGTACCTATTAACGAATTACAATAAGCGAATCACAAGTGAAAGTAAGCTTAAAAAATCTCATTGTACTAACTGTCCATTAGTGGCGGCCTTTTTCAATTCGTTGACCAAAGCTTGCAAGGTGTCGCACGAATATTTCACTCTATTGATACCGTGATTCACTAGCGTTATTAATGGAGACCCAACAGGCGTCGACTCGCGTAAATTCCACACATATTCCTGGGTAGTTTTCAACTGTAAACGAAAGATGTATCTATACTTTATGTACATACTATAATACGAATACACTTCAGGCTTTAGGTATAATCCTGTATATGAAGGCTTAGTACAGGTTATGTTCCCCTCCCGACAGTACATAAATGAATGAAACAAGGCAAGAGTCGGCACTCAGACTGGAACCAGATCAACTTATTCTGCTCTCCCTCGCTTTCTTTCTTTTTGCTCGGTCATTGAAATTTTATGAAACCTCGATAAAATTTACTACATTCACCGGCATTCTCCCTACTTTTGCGCCACATCGAAAAAATTTGCCTTCGACACATACCTAGCCTTGTTCGACGTGCACTATGTCTGTCTCACGTCACCGGCTTACATACTAATATAATACACTCATAAAATCCGCAAATCATGAAAAATATTACCAGTACTAATCATTTGGATAGATTATTCTAAAACGTATCCATTTTATCAGTAAGTTTTAACAGGAAGAGGGGTGGGATGCAGATTGCCAATCCGAATTTTTCTGAGGCCATAATTGACAGTTTGACAAGGAGATTAATTGACGAAAAGTGGAAGCTCTTTTTTCTTATTTTTTTTACTTGTCGATTAAAAATTATTCCAAGGAGTTGGCAATTTGATCAACCTGCAAAACTTTTTTTTTCTTTCTTTTTAATTGCTAACTGAAATTTGAGTACGAAGTTAGAAGAAATCAGACGATCACTTGACATTTCTTCGAGTCTTACCTCTACCCCTTAAAAAATTTGTCTAGGATACATCCTTGGCCCAAATTATCAAAAAATGAAGCGAATAACGAATGGTCGAAAAAAAGTAATTCGAATTACGGATCAAATCACACAGTTTGATCTGAATCTGGTTAACTTGTCTGCGACACCACGACGCGAAGCAACATGCTCCTTTCCTTCCTACTTCGAGGCAGGGTTATGTCCTAGAATAATATTTTACTTCACTTTGTTTTTACGCGTAAATCACATGATGTGAGAAACTAAAATTTGCTACACAGAATATGTAAAATACATTAATATAGAACTTATACTATTATCAATAAATTTTTTTTTTTAAGTAAATTACGTGAAAAACTGTGTTTTTTACATAATTTACGCATAAATTACGAACTCTACCTCGATGGAAAAAAGTCTCTTCTAACCCTGGTTTCAATTTTCATAAACAATTTGCATGTTTACTCGAAATCCGCGAGCTATAAATGTCACCATACAACGACTAACTAATCGATCATTTTACTGACTTTTCGGAGAAAAGGGAGGTATTACACTCGTCACAGTTGTGAAGTTGGGGGCGGGGGCAATGTTTTTTTTGCGTTTCAGAGTGTTTAGAACACGACTGTAATAGTGGCTGAATTTCAGGTTTCCTTATATGTATATATTTTTACTGTTTTTTTTTGTTTGTTTTTTTTCCTGTACAATTCTTCGAGCAGGACAGTTTGAAGGTACAAACCATTAACCTTTATTCAATTCCGAAGTTTACGAACGAACGAATAATTATTCTACTCACCTCTAATCGATTTATCAACGGTTCATTTTGCAGCTGAAAGCGTTTTAGAATTACGGCAGCGTCTAAAGGTAGATCTACTAAACCCGCTCTCGTTTCAGAATTACTGGCCTCTTTACCGGAGAATCGGATCAAATTGGTCGCTGTAAATTAGGACAGCGAAAATTTGAAATGAATGAAAAGTTCGTAACAGTCGTAAAAACGAAACGTAATTGAGTGCCGTTTTAGAAAATTAAATTTACCTACCAGATGGCAAACTAAGCAACACAAAATCATTCAGAGCCGCGTAATGCATAACGTGAAGCATTGTGATCCGTTTTCCGCAACCTGGAGATCCATCTACATCACGTTGTCGAAGAAAATATATGCATCAAAAACACGAACTCGAACGTCGTATATCGGGTACAATAACGTAGAATATAATAGCGAATAATATGCATACCTTATGATAGCTAAGACGAAAGTTAGATGTATTGATACTTTCATGTAAGTACCTATGTGTACGCAAAATTAGACTAACTACTTCTAACATCCGAATAAGAAAGTGAAAAGGTGGGTAGAGTATGTAAAATGACTATATAATAATGATGGGGATGAAGAGATAAGAATGGAGAGGAAAGAAGATGTGGAAGAAGATGAGGAGGGAGACTCAATTTTAAGAGGTGAATTTGACAAAGCATTGAGAGATTTAAAGAAAGGGAAAGCTCCAGGAGTGGATGAGATACCAGCTGAATTATTACAGAACTTAGGAGAATATGTACTTGATAGATTGTTTGTTACAAATTAGTATGCTATATTTATGATGAAGGGGAAATGCCAGCGAATTTAAAAAGAGTGCTATTGTAACTATACCAAAAAAAGGCGGAGCAGATAGGTGTGAAAATTATCGAACAATTAGTCTTCTTCCGCATGCGTTAAAAATATTAACTAGAATAATAGAGCATCTCACAAAGTATACTAAGAGGATACTATACCAGGCGAAAAATTTACGGAAAGAAGGCTTAGTGAAATTCGTTTGGACAAAGGAGGGCATAGTCCACATAAAAGAAGACGAAAGCAGCCGAGCCCAAAAAACGCTAATGAAATCGAAATAAAGCAACTGATGGAGTCATTCGAGAGACAACAGCTGGATGAGGAAAACACGGAGACGGAAAAACCGCAGGCCATAGGACAGTGAACAACCAAGATCCCAACGATGGAAGCACACCCAGCAAGAAGCGACTAGTTAACAAGCGCAGCCCGCAGAACAACAAAGAGGACATGGCAGGAAACAACACAAAAACCAGAAGGACCAACAACCAACAAACCAGGCCAATCATCTGCGAGGAACTTCACAAGATCAATATTCCATAGACAACCTACACTAGAAAAATTCACGTTTACTTCGAAGCAAAGCCAGAACAACGGAACCAGCCAGCGGGCGCAAAACAAGAACTGAGTACACTCTCGACCCACAGGCTCCACATCCCCGGTAAGTTTTGTCAGCGAGGGGGTGTACGACTGTAACACCTCACCCACTTCTACTCCACAACCCGATCCCTCCTTTCGACCAAGTTGTGACAAAACCAACACAAAAATCAAAGTAGAACAAAATTACGAAACAATCAAAAAGGAAAGAAAGAAAAAGAAAAATTTGGATCTAAAAATAGGCACACTAAATGTAAGAACTCTAAAAAAGTTCAGACAATCTAAAAGCACTAGAAGAGGCTATGGTAGAAGCTCAACTAGATATTTTAGGAATTTCGGAAGTACGTAGAAATGAAGAAAAAATCTACCAAACAAAAAACAACTGCAAAACAACTGCATCTTCTTCCATATAGGTAACACCCTGGGGCAAAAGAGGGTAGGTTTTCTAATCAGCCCAAAGTTTAAAAATAACATCACAGAAATAAAAGGAATCTCCGACAGGATAGCCACTTGAAAACTAAAAATACAAAATAATCATTTGACGCTGATCCAGGTCTATGCTCCCACAACTCATCCACGGAAGACGTAGAAGATTTCTACGAGCTTTTGGGCAAAACACTTCAAGAAACAAACAAAAAAAAAAAAAAGAAAAAAAAACAAGGGTAAAACAAAAATTCTAACTATGGGAGATTTCAACAGCCAAATCGGAAAAAACAAACCAGAAGAGAAACATATAGTAAGTACTTACAACTATAGTAAGCAAAACATGAGAGGAGAAAAACTTATCCAGTTCTGTCAAGAACTGGATCTAAAAATAGTAAACGGCTTTTTCAAGAAGAAAAAGAGGAGATCGACGTGGATCAGCCCAAATCAAGAACACAAGAACCATATCGATTTCGTCCTACCACCTAGGAAAAACAACAATATACTAAACTTCGAGGTTTCAAACAGGTTCAAATTCGTCTCCGATCATAGACTCATATTCATAGTTTTAAGACCATCCAAAGTATACTACTATAAAAAAAAACGAAAAGAAAACTTCCGGTATCAGCGATATAGAAAGCTACAGAAACAAAATAACTTCAGCCTTAAAAAAAGCTGAACGACCTGAATGTAAAAAATATAGAAAACCTTTATGAGGCTCTCTGTGTGGCTATACAGGAAAGTTCAGGCTACAAAAACAACAAAGAAGGGGAACAAAATCCACCTACAGTAACTACAAAAGAAAACAAAAAGTTTATAGGATACAAGAAAGAGACTACTACACAAAAAAAAAAAAAAAAAATCCCACTGACAGCGTCGAACTGAACATGGTATCAAAAAAATAAAATAAAAGCCATACAAATGAAAAAAGAAGAACGTTGGAGAACAGATCTGATGAGTTCAACTCTGGAAATTACAAAGAATATGAAAAAACTAAACTGAAGTCTATCACTGGGAATCCAATTAACCACATATCTACTAAACAATGAAGGAAACAGGATCTATGATCGGGACGAAATAAACAAAATGGCCACAGAATTTTATAAAGATCTTTACTCATCCCAAACAACGACCAGCAGATCACTTCAAACCAGCTCACCCAAAGAGATAAGCGAACCAGAACCGCCATTCATACACTCTGAAGTAGAATATGTGATTAAAAATATGAAAAAAAATAAGGCACCAGGAAATGACGGAATAAAAAACGAACACATAACCTACAGAGGGGGGAGGGGGAGATGACAGAAACACTTACTTCTCTTTTCAACAAAATTTTGATTTCAGGCAAAATACCCAAAAATTGGAAACCTTCAGATATAATTCTCCTACATAAAAAAGGAAACAGACACCTTATTGGGAACTACACCAGACCAATCAGCTTATCTCCCACAGTCTCAAAAATTTTCTCAAAACTAATCGAAACGAGAATCAAGCATTATTCAGAACCCCAACCAAGCGGACTTTAGGAAAAATGTCTCTATATTGGACCATCTTCATACGATAAACCAAATCATAGAGAAATCCTTGGAATACGGTCTTAATACAAGCATTGCATTTATTGACTATAATAAAGCATTCGATTCCTTAGATCACTGCTTCATTCTGGAATCATTAAAGAATCAGGGAGTACCCCTTCAACTCACGGAGCTAATAAAAGAAATGTATTCGGGACCAAAAAGCAGAATCGTTACCGACAAAAATAGAAATTACTTTGAAATCGGGAAAGGAGTCCGACAAGGCGACCCACTGTCACCCATCCTTTTTAATCTGGCATTGGAGGAAATATTCAGGAAACTTGATTGGGAAAATAAAGGTCTAAATTTAAACGGCACCAGAGTCTCCAACTTAAGATTTGCAGACGATATTGCTTTAATATCAAACTCGCAATGGGGGAGCTAGAGGAAATGATACACGAACTCAACAAAATTGGAAAAGCAGCTGGATTGACAATAAACACTGATAAATCAAAAATCAAAACAACCTCAACGAACCCAACAAAAATCAAGATAGGAAACAAAAATCTTGAAGTAGTCCCAGAAACAGTATACTTGGGCCAACTAATCTCACTGGAAAATAGAACCGAAAAGGAGGTAAAACGTAGGATCACACTAGTGTGGAAGAAGTTTTGGACACTAAAGCACATCTTCAAAGGAAAATTCAAAAACAGGCAAAAAGGCGAAATCTTCAATATGTGCATAACACCAGTTTTGACATATGGCTCCCCCATTTAGTCCCCTACTTTCATACGAATGAAGAAAATTGAGACAACACATAACTCCATGATGAGGTCGATCCTAGGCTTAAAAATCAAAGACCAAGTCAGTATAAAAAACATTTGGAAAAAATTACCGAACATCAAAAACTGTGTACAATCAATCCGAAATTTAAAATGGGGGTGGGCGGGACATATAGCCAGACTACCTCAAGACAGAATAACCTATTAAGCTACCTGCGTTGGTATTTAAACCAATTCAAAAGAAAAAAGGGCAAACCAAAAACTAGGTGGAGGGACGAAATTGATTAATTTCTAAAAAAAAATAAGCTCTTCCATCGAGTGGCACAAGATCGCAAAGAATGGGAGAGCGTGAGGTGTACCTTTGCCTACTATGGGCCGAGAGCATACTTAGAACAATGAGCACTCTTTGAATGTGCGACCGAAAAAGCTAAATATGTACTATTATAAAACTGTAATGCTCTCAATAAAGGTATGATAATAATTTACAGGAGAATTGAGAATAGAAAAGATGCAGAATTAGGAGATGATCAGTTTGGATTTAGAAAAAGTGAGGTACTAAGGAAGCAGTGTTAGCTTTGAGATTAATTGTAGATGGGACACTCAAAAAGGGGCAGGATACATATGGCATTTGTTAATATTGAAAAAACTTTCGACAATTTTAAATGGGATAAAATGTTTGATATTCTAAAAAAGATACGAATAAAGTTTAAAGAAAGTCAAGTTATTTTAAACTTATATAAAGGACAGAAAGCCATATTAAGAATAGAAAGAGAGAAAGGGGAGGCTAATATAGAAAAAGGTGTAGGACAGGGGTGTTCGTTATCTCCAGTATTATGTAATCTGTACATAGAGTGGGCCATAAAAGAAATGAAAGAAAAATTTTGGCGTAGATGTCACTATACATAGAAAGCCAGTAAAAATGCTCAAGTTTGCAGATGGTATTGTCTTATTCGCTGAAAGGAGTATTGATTTGGAAAACATTTAAAATGGAATGGAGGAGATTTTGAGTATAGAATATTGTATGAGAATAAGTAAAAAAAAAAAAAACGGAAGTAACGGTATATAATCGATGTGAACATGAATATCTTAAATGTAAATATTGGTCAGGAAAAGATCGAGGAAATACGCGAATTTTGCTATTTAGGCAGTAAAATAACAAAATATGGAAGGAGTAAAATGGATATTAGTAGTAAAATAGCACAAGCCAAATTAGCATTTTATCGAAAAAGTAATCTTCTCAGATAAAAAATTAATCTGGAAATCAAAAAATTGTTCTTGAAAACTTATGTCCGGGAGTGTAGCCTTTGTATGGATGTGAAACTTGAACCATAGGAAAACCAGAGAAGAGAAGGATTGAAGCTTTTGAGATGTGGTGCTACAGGCGGATACTTGGCAACAAATGGATGGAGAAGGTCAGAAAAGAGGAAGTACTTAACAGAGTTGGAGGTAAAATGGATATTTGGAATTATTTGAAGAGAAAGAGAGATAAACTAATAGGGTATAATTTGAGGCACCCAGGAATATTATCACTGCTGCTAGAAGGAAGAGTGGAAGGAAAGAATTGGGTAGGTCGGCAAAGATTCCAGTATGTTGAGCAGATAATCAAAGATGTCAAATGTAAGTGATCTTACGAAATGAAAGAACTCGCACAAAACAGGGAGAAATGGAGAGCTGCATCAAATCGGTCGTAAGACTGATAACCTTATCATCATCGAATAAGTTTACAATAATTACTACAGTTCCATTCTCGGGGAATACCGCCCGTCGTAGACAGTCCCTCGTGTAGTCCACAAAATCCATGTTCGACTAAAATTTTCGATTTTCAACAAACAGTTGATAAGGAATAACGCTGAATCAAAAGATAACCAACTCGCAATTTCGATTTCATATTCTCACCATACCGATAAATATGTAGTTGTGTCACACGCGGTAGCCTTTTTACTATCTAATGACACCGTCGATACAAAAACAAAAAACAAAAAACAAAAAAAAACGGACGAGCAGACGTATTTTCTAATTCGACGTCGGCTGAATTCCAGGAATAGAAAGTGTTAGGCTTCTCGATAAGTTGATTCTACAAACTGTATTCCTTAGTTCGTTGGCAGAACTAATCTACATGTTCATTAGTCACAGAATGTTTAATTTGAATGCCAACGGATGATAGTACACTATTCGATTTGTACGTTCTATCTCAAAGGATACAAATGACGTATTTAATAGGTAGCTTATTGTAATTGGCCTTCTTCATGTAATCGATTATTTCTAATGCTGGTTTCCGAATCATGATCCCATTTTCGTTAAATGTGGTCGTCTGTTCGTCGAAAGATTTTGGAAAGCCGCCCAACTGGAAATATTGTTTTTTCACGACTTCCGGCATCGTGTAGAATTTACCCACATCGGCGATCGTATGAAATGTCTGTAACATAAAAATGTAAAGAAGATGAAACTATCGCATCACTATCAATCGGAACGTAATGTTTGCGACCTAAATTTTTTCTCACAGGATTTGATTCCGAAGTACGTTTGACAGGATTCTTCGGAGTCAGATGCTTGTACGAAGTGCCGACAACTTCCTCGATATTTTCAACCGCTTCGGCTACTCGCCATGTAATATATGGGCATTTTTTAGTGTGAGGTTTTCCTTTCGCATAATGACGGCACGGCAGTACCCGACTCACTAAATCAATGAAACATTATAATTTCGAAGACAAGTATACTACTCGAATAAGTAATGGACGGATCTCAAGAAGATCCACGAAAACGACGGATTACCGAAAAGAGATCCGAGTAGTTTCATCGTTTTCCAGCGGTTGCCTCGATCAAATTAATCTATACTGAACTCAAGGTATGTAAGCGGTAGTCGATGGATGTCTGATTATCTAGCTCTAAAAACTGATAATCAAATCTGTGAACATGATGAAAGCAACACATGATAACTTCAGACTCTTCGGATCGAGAAAACTTTCTACTAAAAACGAACGTTGCATTCTCGAACTAAAAAAGTGCAAAGAGCAACCGAACTGATACGTTAGCATAACCGTTTTCGAATTTCGGCGACCCGGCTCGCAGACTTGGCAAAACTAAATACACGAAGTACTCACCAATGACATCCAAATTAAGTGGTGTGGTACCTTATAAAATGAAATACCGTTGCTTGTTGAACCGGTCGTGTTTATGTTTTGCTACTGAAATAAAGAAAAATAAGAAAAGAATCCCAAGAACATAACAGAAACCTAATTAATAATCATTAGTAAATGAACTGAATACGAAACAAGCAGCAATGCTGCATGACTAGGGTCGGTAAATGCTGCAATTCGTATCGTCTGAATTATGCTTAACATTAACGCACTCTATATTCATCAATAATAAACATCCTACAAAACTACGAACTACGACAGAATCGCCATCCATATTACCACTTGATAACGTCTGAGTACTGAACAACTTGAAGAATAATAAATAACTCGTTTGAGCTTTTATGTTCCCGGGTCCGGGGGGGAAAAACGAAAAGAAGACTTCTTCAGAATTCAGAGTCTGTAGAGCATCATTCGCTTATCAAAAAATACGTATTCTACACTAGCGCTTCTACAATTTCCGTAGTCCCAATGGCAAACACCCTGTTACTACCTTGCAAACCGCGATATCGCTTGTTTTCTTTAAATATGAGTGAATTGTTTACAGATCATAGTTCAGTTTTTATTATCAGTGTTTTATCAATACCAGTGTAGGAAGTTAGCGCAACAACCAACAAGCAATTAAGGAAGCAAGATGCTGGCAAATTAATGGCAAAATCTGGATATTTTGGATTGAAACTTCGTGCGACTGAAACGAGTATGGTATGAATGAGTTGTTTTTCCATTTTCTTTTAGTTAAATTATGTAGTTGATTATATTTGCTAATTCTTCGAACTTTTTAAAATCATTGTTCTGTTCCAGTTTTTGAGCAGTGAAGGTACTGCTTATGTAAACTTGATTCAGGATTCCTGCTATGCAAAAATCCAAAATGGTGTATGACTCTACTTGGGTTTTCACGATTTTGCCTAATGACACTAGCGAACCTCACCAGCGTCAAACATGCGAGATATAGCGCTCCAGCTTATCAGTTGGGTTCAGTTCCGGCGTTGTTGTTGTTGTTTGCACAGTCCAAATGTTCTGTTCCAGTTCTATTTGTTAGTTTGTTGTTGCGCTAACTTCCTAAAGTCCAGTCCAGCTAAGATGCTAAGAAACATAATTTTTTCACGGCACTGATAACGTGTTCTTGAGCTCGTCCTTCCCCTCCAACTTCAAAACACCCATATATTCATGTGTATTGCGGGTAGCCAGTTCTGTTTCTTAACTGGAACTGGACCAGACTTTAGGCTTGGCTACTAAAGTCTGGTTCAGTTAAGGAATATAACTGGCTACCCACAATGCACATAAATATAAATATGGGTGTTTTGAAGTTAGAGGGGAAGTGTTCACGCCGATTCCACAATCTCTCCCATTTCTGAGCCTTCGAAACTGTCTTCTGCCTTTTTGTCCTTTTCACTCGATTTTAAAACTGCATTCCTTCTCTGTTGTCCTTTCTTTCTCTCTTTTCTCTTTCCCTCTTGTTGGCTCACATCCGTTGTTGTTAATATTGCTTTTAGGTTTTAGTCGGTTTTTTTCTCTCCCTTTTGTGTATAAATGTATTATACGATCGTACAGGCGATTCCGGCGATCAGGTTTTTTAGAAAGTAAATAGTCTACTAATACACGGTGTCCGATGAACATTGCTTTTTTCTCGCGCTTACGCGTTTACTAGTTTCCACCCTCAAACAGGAAGGATGGGTTTAAAAACACGTTATCTGCGCCGTGAAAAAATTAATATGTTTCTTAACTGGACCAGACTTTAGTAATGATGTGCAATAGTCGCTTTTTGGACCATCGATAGTAATCGATAGTAAAAATAAAACTATTGATGGTAATTGATATTAAAAAATAAAACGATTGATACTATCGATAGTTTATTATGTTGAGGATATCATGAGATAACCGGCCGGCTGGCTTGGACGCTTGGAGAATTGCGGGCACAAGGCTGTACATAATATATTATGCTAATGATTATTCTCAGCTGAATTTTACATTATTTTAGTTATTACGCACTTCTGTTAGATATTACATATTAGACAATAGAAATCGCAAGTTCTCAACATATTTGATACCTACATTTTTTCCTTTCGATACTTTTAAAAATCCTATCGATGCTATCAATAGTTTCAAAAACCTTCGATAGTTCGATAGTTTTTACTATTGATTGCACATCACTAGACTTTAGTAACCGACCCTAACAACAGGAACGCACTCTACGTCATGTCTCACGCCTCCCCCCCCCCCACCGGAACATAAAATCTAATGACGCTACACGCACATCATGGAAGTTAAAAGCTTCAAACTGTGAAGCTGCAGACTGCGGGCCCTTTTGACAGAAGATAACTCCTCATTTCCATTTTCCGTTTAATTCGTTCCAAGTGGCAAAAGCAGAAATGAAACACTCTACCTTTACAAGACAAATAAATTCAAAGTACATAAATCCAAGGAATTTCAAAACTCAGGAGTTACAATGAATATGAACTGATAACTGCTGATAACAATTCAAAGAGGGACAGGAATTTTGTTTGATTCAAATAAACAAGGAATTTTACTTCGATTCAAATAAAGTTGTGTTCTCGCTTCAGAAAACGCACATTAATGTGTTCTAATGGCGCGATTTTGGAAATTTCACCCAATTCGGCAACGCAGTCGACGCTAAAAAATATTTTTACAAACGTTTTTAAAATATTTTGTATATTAAGCGTTAACATTTGAATCATTTAAGATCAATATTTGTTACAATAAAGAAATTGTTACCACAACATGTTCCAATCGACATATTTAAACATTGTTCAGAATGAAAAATAACTTTTTTTTTAAATCGACGATCCGGTATAATACGAGATGCTCTCTGCGCGAATAACTTAATATGTTACATTCACCTGTTTGGCCGACTGTATATCATCTCCTTCGCCGGCTACAATGGCATCGTAATCCCCAATATCGGTACTGTTGTCGGTTACCGGCTTCGGCGGACCTAATCCACCGCCTTCTTCAGGGCTAAGCAGGGCGATGCCGCTGCTACCCACTCGAATGCAATCAAAGCTGAACGAATAAATAGTATTTTCTCGAAATTTGCCATCAATACTGACGCACATGTGCAGATTTCTACCTATCACGTAGACGTTACTAAATACGACGCACATTTTAACCACGTTCACGTATGGCAGTGCAACGCATAATGGGCGAGGATTTTTACCTGAAATATATTCGAATACCTAAGTATAATTACCTCGATTAAGGTATACAGTATATATTTCCTATACCGTCGACATAAATAAGTATACCTATAATACAAATAATAAGTAAGCGTAAGTATTAGTTTGGATAAGAAGCTGTTTCTTCGGCATTCGTTGCCGCGGAAAGGTGGTACTGTCCCAGTAAACACATTTGCTTATTAAATATGCACATATACAGTAAATACCTATACATACAATATATTTATGTATGTAGATACCTATATGCAGTGCCGGATTTCCCATTAGGCAGACAAAGTGGCCGCCAGCGGCGCAAGAATTTCGCCGCAATTCACAGCGCTAAATTTTTGCACCACATTTTAAAAAATTGACCGAAAATTCGCGCCGTGAAAGCTGATCAAAAATTCATATTTCGAAGGGAGGAGGCTCCGAATGAAAAATGTCAGAAAAATGTTATAGAATCAAGAAGTTGCGTTGGTAGATACATTAGATTTTCAGAGATGGGGGATCTGGACCCCTCCCTCCCCGTATCCGCCCCTGAACCAAGGTATTGGCCTGGCGCGAAAAAACAAGCCGCTTTCAGCGCGAAATACCCTAATCCGGCTCTGCCTATACGTAGCTATAGTACGAATAGCAACTGAGTTTTAGTACCGGACATTCTTCGTTGGAAGAAAACCACATCGTTGAATACCATTCTGACATGAAATTCAAAATCATCGGGATAGTATGTCACGTTGACGCAGGCACGATTTCGTAAATTAATGTTTAAGTTGGACAATATGTTTCCGCTGCAGCATCCGCACTCTCCTTCCACACATTGACAAGGATAGCGAACAGCGCCGCGTCCAGTAGAATTACAAGCAGAATCATCATTATTGTCATCAAACGGCGGCGATAACGAGACTGCTATTGACATCAAATTTTCTGTATAAACGCGTAATTTTCACCTACACATTACCAAATCTCGGGTGTTTTGGAGGTTTGAGTTTCAGTTCGAGTTCGAAGCTTTAAAATGGACAGAAATAGCAGACATACCTTACCAATAATAACGACAAAGTTTCGTTTTACGATACGAGATATAGAAGTAAATCGTAGCGATAGAGAAAGATACCTGTAGGGGGCTGGTGAATGAGCGTGTAGTTGACAAAATTGGAAAAGCGAGAGTTCTATTTTTAAAGATCCGTTGTAATTCACAATCTTATTTCAGTCGGAATTTTGGACGTTTACAAATTTTGCGATGAGCACCCGAAGAAAAAACATACTAGTTGCGACTCCGAACCAGAGTCCGTGCAATATAATGTAGGTACCTAGACCAACTTTTAGACGGTAAATATAAGTAGGTAATAAATATGATGTAGACTGACGATTAAAGCCGCGCACGATTCTTTGACTCGTCTACGAGTTGATGACGAACTGGTTCGGAGTTGACTAATTTTGTGAAATGAATTGAATCCATAGGTACCTTTCCTAACTCTTACTTCATTTGGAGTTCAGTTTCCGAGTGATGGTTATGGTATGTATGCGTACATTCGTTCATTGAACGAACTGACGAAGAGAATACAATTCGTACCAGATAAACCAAACACATCGCGCTTCTTATATCGACAATGGTTTGTAGGTTGGTAAATAGGTGTTCCGCATTGAAACTACCGTTCTGTTTTCTTTTTGTCGCACGAGTTCTCTGTACCAGTTCGTGCGTCGAACAAAGGACACGTGTAGCTATACACATATATACCTATACCTAGTTAGTTATATACCACAATCAACTCTTCTCAACACTAATTTATTTTTAAACTTTAAATTGACGCTCTTCAAGAATCGAATTGAAACGCCGAGAACTGGTTTGACATTCTTAGCACACCGTATCTACCAAACAGATACATACTCGTAGGTATGTATTCGTACTATAAATCGTTTCAAAATGAGTTATGCCAATTGACAAATCCCTATAAGCCTATAAGCATATATTTATATCGTTAATATAGTCAAGTACTTGCCTGAAGTGAAGGTTGGAATAAGGATGAAGAAAAGAAAACTAGTCCAACCGCCAGTGCTCGCAATTAAATCGTCCATATTTACATTGTAGTCGCTGGTTACGGGTTGCAGCAGATGACGGTTGTCCTATTCTCGAGCAGAATGCAGATTTGGTTTCTATACTCTCGCTAAAGGTAGTAATCCTGTAAGTAAGAGTCGGATTACAGTAAATTTATAGACTACCTAAGCAGGCACAACTACAAATAAGTAATTAGGTGTCGTTATAATGGAAATATTGTATGTAATTTACTGTACGTAGGTATACCCATACATATACACGCGATACAGGTGTGCGCGAGTCGATGGGAATAACGACACGAATTCGGTGCCGCCTCGGTGTTAATGTGGTATCCTGAATTCTGACATTCTGCGACTGCTACTCGACCCACTCTCTCGTGAAAGATGGAAATCAGACATTCTGCTTCGACACCGACAGTAGCAAAACTGAAAAATAATAAACTGGATAAACGAAGAAATCGGCAATAAATACGAGCTATAAACGCGCCAGTTTTTAAGTATTTTTTCTACTAGTTGACTGTCGTACATTAGCTATTACCCAACCTTTTTAACACGTGCCACTACGCGACTGCGACAATTTTTCGGAAACTTCTAAATTTACTCGAATCACTCGCGTGAACTACCCTCGCTATATCGTTATTTTCCAAATTTAGGTACCTACTTCAACGCTCGCGCTTATTAACGTGAGTACAAGAAGCAATAGTCGCTTCGAATGAACGAATTTTTTATTGTCAAAGAGGTATGTAGGCGATACGTAGACAGGTACGTATAATCAATAAGAGTACGAAATTAAACGAATACTCGTACTCTGGCGAATGTAAAGTGTGCATTAAGCTACACCAAGTATAGAGAGGACAATATTAACATTTACCTACAGATATGTACAAGTAATGCGTAGTTCTACGAAGGCTAAGTTAACCCAGTTGGAAGAAAGACAGGATACATATTATACGTAGGTAGGTATAGTTTTGTATATGTAGGTATAGATATGGGTAGTAGGTGCACTGATACCGCTAGTAGTCTGATTCTATAACCGCGATGCGGTCCGAGCGATACGATACGCGCGTACTAGCGATCATTTTTTGTTTGGTAGGCGTTAAAATAATACATAAAATTTCACGCGGACTGCGACACGTAGATTGTACGTAAAAACTATCCGTAGGTACGAGTACTTACGTAGTAGCACAATCACAATTATACGTACCTATGTATGTATCCTGCACTGGCGTAAACACGCGTACATTTCTCGCGGTAGGATTCGTGGTACGTATTATATGTTCGTGGACGTAGACGTAGACACCTGTTGTAGTCTTGGCTGTAGTACTCGTATTTACTGATGACTGATAGATGGCGAGGTAGTACTACTTATAGCTTTTTACCTTAGACGTACACGTACCTAGATGCGGTCCAGCGGAGATACAGTTTACTAGTCGTCGTCATTATATGCACGCTACAAGTATCAACGTGTGTAGTATAGAAACTGACCCCAGTTTGTGCCGCGCCAGCGGAAAAACTAGTTGCGTAGGCCAAGTCGCTTAACCACCTATAAAAGAACCGGTACTTCTGTCCGATTTTCACGCCAACTCCGGATCTACGTTACACATAAGCGAATGTATTCGATAGTTTCGCTCGCTACAGTCGTAAGTGTCACTAGCAATTTCATTCATCATTCAATAAATAGAAATTCGAAAACGAATTTTGATTCGCTTGTATTTCTTTGCCGTCGGGTGGGTGCCGAATGTCAAGTTCCGAGTGTCCACTGCTAACTGAGATTATCCATTCAAGTCCGGTTCTCGCGTCGTTTAACAGTATGGTACTTAAACATGTTCCGCGTGCGAGTAGGGTACATAACTACTATAGGTGTTCCAGCTGTGTATGCCAATCCGATAGCCGGTTATAATACGCTGCGAGAGGAACAAAATATGTTATTTCCACGTATGGTCTATACTCAAGATAGAAAAGAGGCTAAAAATTTGAAAATTTTGAAAAAAAAACTAACTGCCATCGAGAGTTGGATTACTAAATTTAATCCGGAATTTTTCTGTTCTACAGATATAGTCAATTGGTGAAACCTCAAAAGAATAATAAGGATTTAATTTAACGAACTAAATTGTCTGCCTTTATTAATGATTGTATGAAATAATGCTAAATAAAATACGAAGTATAGGTACATAGTAAGCAAATACATCTAACAATCGTCAATAAGACAGTTTATTGGGAAAATGCAAAAATTCTAATGACAATGATCAAATTCGGAGTAACTATCAAAAAACATTCGATTTTATCGATGGTTTTCCAAAACAATCAGATACTATCGAATAATTGGATTTTTTAAACTTATGTGTACAACTATTAGGTATTATTGATGCAATCAATACCTAGTAAAAGCTACCAATTATCACCTAACACGTATCGCGAGAAAGCGAATCCGTAGTTATTGTAATTATTGTTTTCATTTTTGTTTTTGCTCCCCTTTCCTTAAGTGCAGTTCCCTTTTTTAACATTTAATCGTTTTCGAGTTTCTTGAAATTACGGGGCCTCCTCGATGCGCCAAATTGAATAGATGTAAGCACGGTCCCAAGCCGTTGGCTAAAAACTTTTGCCGATTGAAATACTCGTAACGGCAAACTTGCCGTAAACCTTTGTATGGCGTAATTGTCTCCAGGACAGAGACGAACTTCGCATAGCCGAAATTCTTGAAGTCTGTAGGTTATATATAAGGCCGTGAAGCGAACAGAAGAAATACAAGCGCGAAATGATTTGCGATTAGGTATCGTATACGTATTCCTGTAATTTATTATATGTATAGGTGAGTATAGTATAATACCTACTAGGTAGTACAGACTGTATCGCATCGCCTACAGTGTTTTGCGATATGCAACTTATCGTTCGGGATCCTTCATCTGATAGGTGAATCCGTGGCGATGGCGTAAAGAAGATACCTAAACGATCTCGTTACGTGTTTGTCCGCCGTCATCCCACCCGATGTTTCCTCAACAACCATAAAAATTTTGCGTAGCCCCGGCAGACCAGTAATGCCAGAAGTGAAATTTGAATTTTGCTTTCGGGGATGTCCCAAATTCTGCTGAAGTCCGTTCAAAATGAGTTTTCCAACGAGAATTGAGATGATAAAATGAAATGTTTGTTGCTAAAAGTGAAAAATTCTGCAGATTCTGCAGATCTAACAGCGAACATGCCGTTACGGCGACACTACGACAGACTCGATTCGCTACATTACGTCTTCGAATATGGTAAGAGTACATTCGAAGACCCAAAATTTTGGAAACTTCTATAGACGAGCTGTACTGCGAGTATTTTCTTCTAAAATATACGACCGTATCGTAGCGGTAACATCTCAAAACTTGTATGTATCGTGTAATTCAGGGCTTGAACATTTCCTGTAATTGACTCTCCAATTTTCGGAAACTGTCCCAACAATAATAATTCGAAATGAATCTCGAAGAAGTTTCAGCTTTCAGCTCGACGACACGACGTAATAATTATACGAGTCCACGAGCTCCGCGAGGCTACACCCGAATTATTTTCGTCAAAATAGAGGGGGGAAAAAAAACCTAGAGACTCGCGGGGATGTGAAAAGCTTACTTAGGTTGGCGCGGGTCTCGATGTACACGAACTACTAGGGGCGTAGCCACAGGGGGTGTCTGACGCCCCCCTCCTTGGCATCAGCCGAAAATGTGAAAAAACTAAAATTTATTCTGGTAATAGTAAGTATTACACACCTGTAATGTTGTAAACGTGAAACGAAACCCCACCCCCACCCCCACTTCATACCAAGTCTGGCTATGCCACTGCGAACTACGCATCTACCTAATGCAGCAGGACAAATATAGAGTCACATATATGGTTCGAATGGTTCGAACTACCTACCCCGTAAGTTCGTAGATACATATTTTTCTAATTTGCAGTTGCAGTTCAAATAAACACGCTCCAAAGAAAACTGTTCGTTTAAAAACAGAGAAAATAATTTTAAAGCAAAAACGAACATGTGTTCCACGATGGATGAAATATATAAAAAAGTACCAGAAGATGTGAACGTACGAGTAAAAACGTCACCGAGGGAAGTGTCGGTAGGAAAACATTATCGGGTGGATTACCCGGGTAATAAGAAAGAAAGATTAGTCCAGAGGAAGCAGAAAGGAGAAGGGGTGAAAATGTGACGGTATCATTTCGCATACAAATTTTCATCTGTATGCAGAAGGAGGAAGGCAGAGAGGGAAGAAATCGGTACATTCGTACGTGATTAATTTAGAAGAACTTCGATTTTCTCGTTGTACCTGCCACAGTAGTTACTAACAGTGCGCAGTATATGGTATGATACAGTGCGAGACTGAAACACGATACGATATGATACGATACGATACGATACGATACGATACGATACGGAATACGTATGGGAAAACGGAGAAGATAGAGATACTAAGTACCTACAGTACCTACAATCTATCTTTGAATAGCTCGCTCGAAAATGAACGGGAACAACTCCAACAAACCCGAGGCGACGATCGTGTCAGCGGGGTACAAATAACTAGGCGTCACTGCTGTCGCAACAGTAGCAGGAAAGGCAGGGGAAATACGAGTATTAGTAGTTAAGAGATGTTGGGTATAACGATGGCCAAAATATACGTAGACAATAGATACCCAGTCGATTAAGAAGGAAGATTCGTGATTCGGTATATCTGAAACGAGTAGTAAAACAGTTTAAACGCTGACGAGTATATTCGTTTGCGGTTTTCATCGCTATCCGTCCATCGTAAATTAGTTCGCTAATTTTTAATCACCTCGTTCGGAGCTCGACCGAATTCTGGAAATAGTACATCCGGATGTATACGTAAAATAAATACTGGGTGCGTTGTCTGCAGGCCTCTTCTCGTACGGCTGCGTAATTATTGGGCGGCTTCGTTTGTCGTTCGCGTTTCCAATTTTGACAATATTTCAGTTTTTACCGAACTTCCTGTACCGTCTGTTTCCGGTATCACCTACCTCGTGTAAGTTTTCCAACATCGGATAAACAGGTATTTTATTCGAACGTACGCTTTGTTGGCAAAAAGTTCGTCGTCTTATTGAACGCAATCCTGAACGTATATACTAGCGACTACTACGCCGACCTTAACGCCGTGATGGGTACCTGCGTACTCGAACGTAAATTATTAATATTATGTACAATAGTAGCTAAATCTTGCCTTAATACTCGTGACTCGTACATGTACGCGTGGGAGTCTGGTTGACCGAGTGTGGATAGAGCCCACCTACCAACTCGCTACATTTTGACCTCAGCCGGTTTTTCGGCAAGATAAGAAGAGGGCTAAGACCGCCTTAACAGCCTTCCCGACGTCTCTGAGGTAATGCTCGAAAGGGCGGATTCCAGGGCTCAGATTGAGAGTAAAATTAGAAAAGAAAATATGTACGCGTGTATGTACCTAATGTACGTACGAGTATACATGGTAACCAGCAGCTACATTTCTCGTTGGCACCAATAACTTCGTTCGAAATTTTTACCAATTTTTTTACAAATCTTTCCGTCATTAGCGTAGTTTGTAACCTGCCAACGTCGCGGCAGTTAATCAGTCGGGGTAGTAGACGACGCTGTCGGCGTTTTAAATCTCCTAGAGAACCCAATAATCGCCCTCCCTACACGTCGTTAGGATCTCGCACGCCAAATTCAAATTCATTCGTCAACTAGCTGCGCGTATATTCTTGTACATTTTTATACGAATTAATAATACATAGTAATAATCGATGGTCGAGGGGAGTATGACGATGCACGCATGCCAAAGTGGCCCCGGGACACCGCACCCCCTATCCCGGAAATGCCCCGAGTGGGCCTGCGTCAGAATAGAGGGAAAATTAATAATAGTAGATAATAATTGAGAACTTGGAGATAATAATAATAGTAATGATAATGATAATGATAGTGGTAATAATTATAATAATATTAATAATAATATAGTAACAAATCTACGCAGGTGCCTATTCGCCATTTCTGTTTGTTTATTTATTGATTTACTTGAGGATTATCAAAAACGTACAAATACGCAAGAGCTTAGCGTGCCAGATTACTACGAAGGCCGTTCAAAAAGTATAAGTTTACTAAGACTCGGAAAAATACTAAAAATGAGGTAATAATTTGGGGGAAAATATATATTAAAGACTAAGGATTACCCTATTACTCTTCATAATCGCCATTAAGCTGCAAACATTTGTCGTATCGTGACACGAATTTTTCGATCCCGCGCGCGTACCACGTAACATCCATTTTCGAGAAGAAATTTCGTCAACTCATTAGTGCTTTTGAAAAGCTGGTCGCCTAACTCCTTTTTTAGGTTCGGAAAAACGTGAAAGTCCGAAGGAGCTAAATCGGGTGAGTAAAAGGCGGGTGACTAAACACCTCCCAACGAATATTCTCAATCAGGTGAGTGATGAGACCAGCAGTATGAGGCCTGGCATTGTCGTGGAGGAGCGCAGCTCTTTCCGTCAATACTCCAAGCCGTTCCACCTTTGCCTGACACAGTTTCTCATGAGGGTATCAAAATACGAGTGTGTCGCTATCTCGTGGTGAATGTCCGTAAGTGTTAGGCGGCGATCGGTTTCCAACAGAGAGCGCACTATTCCGACCGGTCCATCATTCAGGGCATCTGTTGGGAGACCCGTTCCATGGACCCGTTCGTTCGTCGTCGTTTATATTTGTTCTACCTTCGAGGCAAATCCGAATCCATTTGTAGACCATCCGTTGCGACATTATAGCGTCCTCGCCGCACATTAGGCATAATTTCGAATAAATTTTTTGATCTGTGTGGCCTTCCGCGTTCAGATAACGGACTACCCTTCGATGTTAAAATTTGGACGATACCTTTATCTTCAGATTCATACTTAAACGACCTGAACACTGAGAAATATTAATCGACTGACACGAAAAAAAATTTCTACCAGCTCTTAACACCTTTATCCACATTCTAGACAAGTTGGCGCCACAGCAGTGCTACCAGTAACGAAAACAAAAATTCAGTAAGTTTACTCTTTGAACGGCCTCCGTACCTACTCTTTAACGATACATACTCGAGAATTACCCAATTGTAACTGTACAGGAGGAAACCTACTCGTACGATACCCGGGTACCAACTTATCTACCTAATACCTAAATCTTCTGCGTATATAAAAATGAATATTATGTCTATCTGTCCTTCATGCATTACTACACATCTCATCCGATCGCTATGAAACTTTGGAAAGTAGGTTTCTCCCGGGGGCAGGGGGGGGGTATCTTATCAACTTTTTAATCAGAGAAGGGTGGAAGAAATTATTATATTTTTAATTACGAAGAGTTTCAATCCTACGATAGGTGGCGCACGTGTATAAGCAAATAATAATCGAATACAAACAAATAAATTCATTAAAACAATGACACTTCTGTTCGTGGGTGACACAAGTAGATCCTCGTAGCAATGTGCGACGGACCAACTAGTTATTTATAAAATTATTTATACGCGTGCAGTCGAAGATCAGGCAATAATCGTTTTTTCGAGTATTACACGTATAACTTTACCCTTTGGTAGCAACTCTTAGAAAATGTAAAAAAATAAATAAATATTTTATTGGAATTTGGCACGTAGCGTTCTCGAGGGAGAGAGGTATTTGAATGGGTCATTGCCTCCTCCCACTCTTCTCATTGTCACCGGAGTATAAAGTTAAAGTTCGAGACTTCTTATTCTCTTTTTCTCTCCCGCGGACCCCAATTTGCCCCACTTCCCCGAAAAAGCAATCACCTTACACACCATATTATACAGGGTCAGTCAGTTTAAAACGTAGCATAGGAAAATCCCGTTCGCTGCGTGTTAATGTGACTAGACCGATGACGCTTCCGGTGATTTTCGAAGAATTTCATCGAAAATCTTTGGGAAAATTTTCCAATGATTTTAAGGAATTTCACTGGAAATTTTCGGAAACAAATTCCGGTAATTTTCGATACAAAGGAATTTCATGAGAAATTTTTTGGAAAAAAATTCCAATAATGTCCAAAGAATCTAATTTGAAATGTGTAGAGAAATTCGGGGAAAAATCCCGGATGATTTTCAAAGGAAGTTCATCGGAAATGGAAAGAAAAATCCGAAAATTTTCGAAGAATTCTATCGGAAATCTTTCAAGAAAATCTCCAACATTTTCCAACAAAAAATATTTCTGGAAAATCTCCCGACAACTTTGGAAGTATTTCACGAGAAATAATTCGGAGGGGGGGGGGACTCGGTCAGTTTTTGAACAATTCAATAAAAAATCTCTCGCAGAATTTCGTCGTAAATCTTTTAAGAAAATTGACAGTTTCTGACAATGTGACTCGTCGCATTTGCAACTTATTTACCATTTAGCCCGTTTCATCGTTGACTTTGGCGCTAGGAAAAAGGAATTCATTGTGCTAAAGTCGGCGATATACCTACCGCGCTAACGTAAGCCGCATTGCGTAGATGCGCAACCCGTCTTAAGTACGCTGTCGCGTGCGTGTGTTTTTACAGGCGGCCAAGCCCAAGCATGTTGCTTCTACGGTGGCGCGTGTATAAGCTGACCGTACTTTTCATCGGCATCCTCATCCTATCAAACGCCTACGGCTACGCCAGCTTCCGCGACCAACAGTCCAATTTTACGCGAGATCTCTATAAAGGTAGGTATGATCGTCGACCCGTGCAGCGTCGATCGGTTTTATAACGATACACTAATCGTACTTACATATGCGCACATACGCATATATGTAGGTAATTAGGTATATGTACAAATATGTAGCATGTGCCTAGATAGACAAATCACGTTCATTTTCCAGAAGTATTTTCCGAAACCGAAATATTTTACGCGCCTGGCAGTAACGAAGCTGTACCCCTGATCAGCAAATCGACTGGGCTAACAGATCGTAGTCCAAAAGGGGTGTACGGCTGGTTGCCCTGTTTCTGTTTCATCGAGGCATGTAGCTGCTGCGTGGATGTACAAATTCGATCCTTGAATATTCGCGATACTGGTAAGTCGAGCCGCCATAAATACCCGTAAGTACGTACGTTACTCTGGTAGCGAGTACGAAGTGCCTATCAAACCTCAACACTAAAGGTCACGTCCGATTAATACGCGTACAATGCGGTGTACACTGTACAGGTACTACTTTGTCAGAAACTCGTGCATGTACGTACAGTACGCATTCGTCGCCTATATTCTAACTACGACAAACCGTCGCACGCGCTGTCGCAATCGAGTGACACAGAGGTTACTAAACGACAACTGAACGCTATTCAGCAAAAAGGAACCAACTAGCAAAATCCGCTTTTCGAGAATACGTGATTCGGCGTTTACGAGCCATGTAGAAACTGTATGATCCAATTAATACGTACTAGCTCAAATTAACAACGAGTTGATTATTAGAGCACTTCCATCGGAGAAGGATCGAAATTGATCTTATACTCGTAGTCTTACGGTTGCCGAGCGTACGTACTACGTATCACTCGATTGCAGTGGTGTTTTATGACCGTCTGTCGTGTACGCTATTTATACAGCTGCATATATTATGACTTTTGCACATTCGTCGTACACATATAGCGCCATTATCTTACTTGTATAGACCACTCCCGTAATGTACTTACTTAGGAACCGCTTCTGAAGAAAAGAATACTCGAAGATGCGCGTGCGATTTTTGATTTCTGATATCTTACGCAGGTAAAGGTATGTGTAGAGGTACATCATGTATGTACAGTCGTTTATTCGGCGTTATCGTAGTGGTAGGTACTAGGTAGGTAGGTACTTGTACCTATACTACAGTATACAGACATACAGTCGTTTGGTCGTATTTACTCGTACTTGAAATACAATGCAGCTGTAGCAAAACAGCACCGTGCCGTGCCGTGCCGTGTCGTGTCGTGTCGTGTCAGAGGTCGCACAAGTCTATTCCCGTCCCATTGCACCGCACCTTGTTGCGCGTCGCGTCGCTATTCTGCGGACATAATTGGCAGAGGATACGTACGAATAGGTGTACATTTATGTACCACAGTATGAGAACATCGCGTCTCTCGTATCGCATCGCAAATGCGAAAGCCAATCCGAGCGGAGCAATTTGTAATCACGACGGCAACTACAATTAGATACATACCGCCGTACTGTAGTCGACCCGTCGCAATACGCTTTCTAAACTTTTTATTTACGACGAGAAAGGGAGTGAAAGTTACTAACCGAAGTTCGGCGGACGACTGCTGTTAGGATTGATTAATAAATAAAGCCGTGCTGGCGGTGCAATACACTGCGATGATACACGTACGTAGGTAGAGGTACATGTATACGTACTACATACTTAGTAAGTACCTACATGCATAAGTCGTCGTCATCGTCGTCTACACTGCAGTACCCAGTAGGTAAGCCAGCGTACACTTAACTGTAGGTTGTCGCGAGACTCGGGCTATCCGGCCCGGTTGTTCTACAGAGGAGGCTGGTCGGCGGTTAGGTAGCGCGTCCCGGCGGTTTCGGAGCGACCGGAACGCATCGTGGTTGGCCGAGGATCGCGCCTCGTCGCGAATCGACATATTTTTAAAGGTTCGGGAACGGTCAAAGAGATCAATGCGCGGCACAGAAAAAACAACACGAGTACGGAGGATGATTTATTGATTTTTCTGAAATGAGCGCTTAATAATACGATTACTGACACCAATAATATAACGCGCGGGAAATACGACGAAAAGTTAAGATATTGAAAATACTCGTAACATTAAATTCAGAGATGATACGTATGTACATGAAAAATATAGTTCCGAATTTACAATGATGATAGCACTCGCGAACTGGTCCTTTAATAGGGGCGACACAACAGCGCGGAGGGTTCGTGGCGTTTACGGCGGGCGGTACAGGTCGTCTTGGCGACCGTGCGGCCTACATAATTT
>JAJSSI010000172.1:0-44391 GCA_031841125.1 Acanthococcus lagerstroemiae
AAAATCGAAATTTTGTTTTCCAGAGTCGGGGTGGGGTCAAAAACGGTCGCCATGAATAAATTTGAGAGGCTGAAAGTCAAGAATTAGATTTTTAGGGTCGGGGGTCCGCCCCTCAGATCCACAAAACACTTCGATCAACAAAATAAGTGGTTCACAGACAATCATTGTTCAAGCCTGAAAAATCGAGACCGACGTCTGAAGTTGGGAGCGTGGTCAACCCATCGAATTCACCAATATTGTAATCGAAGAAATAAAATGTTCATCAAAAATAATTTCGAAGACCGAAAAATCTAGAATTGTTGAGGGCAAGAAACCACCTTTCGAGTCTACAAAATGTGGCAATCGAAATGAGAGGAGGTTTACGAAAAATAATTCAGAAGTTTGAAGGATCGAGAATTAGATTTCCGGAGTTCAGGACGGGCTCCACCCCTCAAGTCTGTAATAGATTTTACCCAATAGCTGTTCGGTGAGTACGAACTATAACCCTGTTTTTTGAAAGGTAAATACTTCTTTATCACTGTTATTTCCTTTGTTTGGTAAAACGTTGTAAGCAATGACGGTAAAGAAAAATAATTTTCCTAGGGAAGTTAAAGATTGCCTTACCGAACAGTTATTGGGTAAAATAAACTACGTAGGTAACAGGATTGGTAAATAAATAAGCGGCACTCGTGCGTTCCCTTCACTCGGCTACGCGTTGATCCGCAAACTTCGCACTCGTTATCGCTTATTTACCGCTCCTGTTGTGTAATCTACAATTACTAAAACAAGGAAAATAAATATTTAATAAATCAAAATCGAAAAGTAGACCTTCCGAGTTGCGGGTGTGGGTTTATCTATCAGATCCACACAAAATACTTCGACCAACGAAACAGGGGTTCACGGAACATTATTGCTCAAGCCGGAAAAATCGAGAATTGGAATTTCAGAGTTGATGGCTGGGTCAACCATTGGACCTCGCAAATAATTACAACTGAAAAACTGAAAAGGTCACGAAAAATATTTCTAAAGGGCAAAAAATCGAAAATTAGATTTTCGGAATTGGGGTGGGGTTTTATTCCTCGGGTCCAACAAAGACTTCGATCGAAAATAAAGGGGATCACCGAAAATTATTTTTAACGTCAGGAAAATCGAGAATTGGATTTCCAGAGTTGAGGCGGGGTCAATCCATCGGGACTCAACCATTCGACACCGCAATTGATTACAACTGAAAAATGGAAAAGGTCACTAAAAATATTTCTAAATGCCAAAAAATCGAGAATTAGATTTTCGGAGTTGGGGTGGGGTTCCACTCCTCAGGTCCACCAAAGACTTCGATCAGAAAAATAAGGGGTTCACCAAAAATTATTTTTCACGTCAGAAAAATCGAGACTTCGATTTTCAGAATTGGGGCGGGGTCAACCCATCGGGACCACAATAGATTTGAATCGAAAAAATAAAAATTTCATCAAGAATAAATTTTAAAGCCCGAAAAATCGAGATTTCGAGGGAGGTCTATCCCTTGGGTCCACAGATGATTTTGATCAAAGAGTAGAAGGGGTTACAGAAAATCATCTTACAACCCCTAACAATCAAGAATTTCATCACCGGAGTTGGGGATGAGGAATCCTCCCCTCTGATCCATACAATACATCGATTATAACAAAGCGGTTCACAGAAAACTATTGTTGAAGACTGAAGAATCGAGAATTAGACTTCCGGATTTGGGAGCTGGGTCAATCATTTGGCTCTACATATGATTTCAATTGAAAACATAATCAGTTCCCCGAAAGTAATTTTTAAAGGCTGAAAAATCAATAATTAGACTATCAGGGTTTGGGTGGGGGTCTACTTTTTGAGTCTATGGAATGTATCAATCGAAAAAAGAAGTTGAAAACAATTGCACAGTTTGAAGTATCGAGAGTTAGATTTCCGGAATTTGGGATGCGTTTTACCTCTCAAATCCGCATTAGATTTTGACCGAAGAATAAATTACAGCAACAATACGTGCTTTTTAAGGCCAAAATATCGAAAATTATTATATTTTTGTGGTTGGGGATGGGGGGCACCCGTTTAATCCACAAAATCCTTCGATCAACAAAATAAGAGGATCGAGGAAAATTATTTATCAGGCCTGAATAATTGAGAATTGGACTTCCAGAGCTAGGGGCATGGTCGACCCCTCTGTCCCATAAAAGATTCCATTTGAAATAAAAAAAATGGTCACCAAAAATATTTTTGAAGACCGAAAAATCAACCATGAATAATCTTGAGAGGCTGAAAGATCGTTCCGGAATTGAGCGGAAACCACCCATCGGGTCCACAATATTATATTATAATTTTTATTTACTGAGAGTGTTATTGCCTTGCTGCTATAATCTAACTATTATTAAAACAAACGTAAATTATTAGAAGAGGGTTAACGTATTTGAATTAAAAAAATAACACGTTCATCAAGAATAACGATTAGCTTTATTGAAAAGCGAACGCTAAGGATTGTTTAGCATGGCCACAACATTTCTGTTACTGCCTTACTGCTTATACTAAACGCTTAACGCCTACGCTTCTAAACCACGGCTACGCCTAATAGCGTCGACAACTCATGACGTCAAGAACGTAGAAATGTCACAGATCAATAAATAAACATAGACAATTTTAGGATCGTTGAAATATTGAAACGTTCGTGAAATCATGTGAAACGCTTGATCTTCAGTGATTCCTAGCAAGATTCCCAAGCCGGACTGATAAAATTGGTGCACTGATATCATCGTGAACACAAATGCATGAATTATTAATTCCCGTTGCATTGCTTATAGTTTTTGATTATTTATTCATCTTTGCATTTTGTTTCGTAATCGGTATTCAATTGCTTACCAGCTGTAGAATTGTTCGGTAGGTAAAGTTAATTGGAATTATAAAATTCTACTCATTATTTATGTTTCCCTAAATACACTGCCGGTACAGAAACGGTTGAAGAAAGGGGTGTTGATATACAAGGTACTATCTACAGCAGTATTAGTTCGCAGTAGAAATTTGTTAGTATGAGATTTTTTAGGAATTATGTAATTTGAACTCTTGTTCTTTATATACTCGTATTAATCCCTTATCTGCATTTTTAAAGTGGACCCGATGCAAAGTGGAGAAAGCCAAAGGAATGCATACCAACTCACCGCAAAATACTAGTAACATCACAGGATTGCCCGAAAATTGATTCACAGAAGGCATGGAAGGGAGAGCCATTAAGAGAGCATAATGGGCTTCTCTTTAGTAGCTGAAATTCTAACATCATATTATACTATCTCAGTGCCGAAACATACACGCAATCAAGAAAGTAAAAAGGTATAACTTGAAGCATTTCCTTGTTGGTAGTTATATTGTTTTTGAGCCGTTGCTGATGGGTACTGATTATTGACTTTGAATGGGTGCTGATTACTTCTACAAAGTAGTTTTTGCATTTTAGACATACTGAATTCGACACTAATCACATCATGTCTCTGTTAACATCTGCTCTCTGTAATTTTTTTTGCAAAGAGACGTCAGATATCATGTAATCTGGAAAGTATGGTGCTATGAACTAGTATCATTTCACTCATGATAACTTATTACTCACCTGCTTTAGTGATATATTAATTTCTATAGAAGTATTTTCAGCTCCTTTGAAACTGAATCTTTGAATTCTTCTTAGGTTCACCTACATTTGAAAGTGATTGTTAGCGCTGTGGTATGTTGACTTCCCGAAAGATCTGTGGGATATTGGGTTACTTGTCTTCAAGTTTCCATTTCGCTCCTTGCGTAATTCCTCGCTCGAACGTTTATCCTCATTAAAAAGTACCTTAACCTCCCTTTCCTTAAAGCACCTTCTGGTACCGGCGGGAGCTGTATGGGTACCAACTGGGACCAAGAGGTCTCCTCTTTTTCTCTCGTTTTCATATCTTTTTTTTTGTCTTTTCGTTATCATGTTAGATTACTTGTTCTATGTCATGTCATGTCCTATATACGCAAGGGAAGGGAAATATGAAGACGAGTCCAACTAATTTTCACCAGTGGAGTTAGTTGGCGTATGCTCTTCTTTGAAGCTCGAGTTCGCTTCTTTTGTGATCAAATATTTCGGACTTGACTTTCTCTGATACAAGCACATGGTGGCTATCACATGCCACGTAGTCAATTTTGGCCTTAAATTCTCAAAAACGTACCGGAGTGCCGGCATTGCCTTTGGATAAAATTTTAAATCAAAAATCCAGTGTGACTTGGTCTTTCAAATTGACCATTTTTGGGAAATTTTCGAAAATTCTGATACGGTTATTATGTCAAGGTTACTCCTGTGTTGGTATGCCGATGACTCTGTCCTGTTTAAATGCAGCAGTGCGTCGAGGTGCATCAGGATCCTGCTATATCAGATCAGTTTCGCAGTGATTCAGTGGGATATTGAAATTGTTCGCCTCAGATATGACGGTCATAAGATGTATTCTGTACTTACACGAGAAATCATCCTCGTGTTAATGAAGGCAAGTCAAAAATACTCGCGTATTCTCTGTTCTGGGTGGTGCCTGTCTTTCTTTCACCAGGTATTCAACGGAAGAGGGAGTTACCTCAACGAAAAATCGCTCCATCCTGAAGCTCTGCGGCACTTTCGCACTCCCTGAGTTCTCAATATTCCAGCGAGCTAGCCAAGACTCATCAGACCCTGTTCTGATTTGTTTGTGTGCCCTATTCTAGTGCCCTGCTCAGGTGCTTCAATACCACAGAGCAGTGGCAGTTCCTATCATGAAGTATCCTAGGAAAGCCAGAGAAACCAGAAAACTATATCAATCAGTGGAATTACTCATTTTTCTTGCTTTGACGGTATTTATATATAATGTTACAAATTGAACTTATAGAAGTTACTGTATTTTAGACATTCTGCGCTGTATTTCGTCTATGCTTATGGTTCTTCAAGTGAGTTTTACATAGAAGAATTTAAGTAAATTTATTCAGAATGCCGAATCTGTTTAATGAGACCTCACCGAGGCTAGAGACAGCAGTTCTGATTTATATGAGTAGTGAAAAAGTGAAATGACAAATTTTAAACCTTTAGCTGTATTGTTTGTCTATTCATAAGTGTTTGAAATTTTGGTTACAGAGTGTATCCTGTTATTCCTGCTTAAAAATAACAGTTTTGATATGGATATTAACCAGCTTATTAAATTGGTATTTTGATAAACCAGATTGAAGAAATAACAGAAAACTGATTTACAAAATTGAGTAATGACTGCCCTGTATCTGTCAATGATACCCTGCTACTAAATTGGAAAATCATGGATTCATGGGTCTCATTAGTGGTTTTCACAGGAGAGTACTAGACCCTTTTTAGTTGTTTTTTTTTTTAATGTACGTTAATGATATAGTAACAAAAGACCAGGGGTGCTGTTTCCTCCTTTTCTGATGACATGGCTACCATTTACAGTGCAGAGGTTAGGGGATAGCTGATAGAAAATATAAACTTCGATACGCTAATTTCAATGCTGTCATCAAATAAATCAAGGAAATGAGTCGACAGGTGAATAATGCAACAACAGAAGGCAGTTTAAAGCTTATGTACAGGATTCAAATGGAGAAGAATATGTCGTAATCAAATTTATTGTTATTATGACTTTCATTTAATGCGAACATCCAGCCAATTAATTTGATGATTATTATTGTCAGCGGTCTAGCAGTAGCCACTTTGTGGAAGAAATCAGCAAGAAGTTATTCTTAAGTTTACTCAAGTCACAGAAACCTAATTTCAGTTTTGTTTTAAGGACTGTTCATCACTACAACAGATGCCATTAAATAATCGACTACCGGAAATATGAAGAACATGGGGATTGTTAGTTTCGCCAGCCTGTCCCCTCCATTTTGCCTTTTTAGCGCCTAAAAAAAAGCCTAACACTTTCTTGAATGGTTCCATCTTATGTACAACTGAGAGTAGAAAATTTTTTTACTGCACTACTTTCTTTTTTTGACCCCACTTTTTAAAATAAGCGATAAACCACTTCTGTTGAAAGTTCCTGTCCCTTACCACATTTACCCGGATGGGTGGTGTGTTTAAATTTCAGTATGTGACTCAAGGAGTCATTCTTCACATATTTTGTAAAAATTGGATTCCCAAGAATATTTTTGAGTTTGACCCAAAATTGAGCTAAAACGACTGGGCAAGGAGAACTGAGGATGAATATGGTTACTTTGATGAGGGTGCCAAGGTGAAAGAGACCTAAAAGAATCTTATTAATGTGAATTTTGAATTTTAGGGTACGTGTTAGTTTTTCCGCAATGATGGATGTCCTACTTAGCGATGGTTTGCTGGAATTCAATTTAACGTACGTGACGCGGAGGCAATTTTTTCCAGTTCTCTTTTATTTTTATTTTTTCCTATCTGTACCAATGTTTTCGTGCCTTTGATTTCAGTGTGTTGATGTCTAGTTTTTTTTATTAGTTTTTGAAATTTTAATTTATTACTTTTTATTTATTTATTACTTTAACTATTTGTGTATCCCCTCTCACGCTGTACATGTACATAGTTGGAGAGGGAAGTTACAATTGAAAGTAGTATTATTTATATTTTTATTCTCAATAAATTTATTTTCTTCGAGTGCTTATTTTACTTTTGTTATGTATTACTTTCTGATGAATTCCGTAAATCTCAGATTTCTCAGAAGTTTTTCATTGATATTTTATTCGCCTGCTCTCCTACGACATTGATTTAGAAACTTCTTCCAGTAAACAGTTGGGTAGATATGGGGATAGTTGATCGATCATCATGACTGAAGGTGTTCTAGAACCAACTTGGTGAAGTTTTATACCAAACTTGCAGCACCTATTACATCCTATTGAACAACCAACAGATTGAATCAATCACCATGAGACTGAAGCCGACTATATTTTATAATGACAATAAGATTCAAACTAAAGACAAATTGAGGACGTATCTGTAAAAAGGGCGTTCGTTCAATGTATTTCTTATGGAACGGACGCCCTTTTTACAGATACGTCCTCAATTTTAAAATATGATAATGATCTATCTTGAAGAACTGTACTATATATAATTTGGTACCACAAAAAACGACTTGGAAATTTCCAAAAATACCTTGAAAATTATTATCATCGGCGCATAGAGAAATGGTGAAAATACAAAATAGATATAACGCCTACTGTTAATTAGACCAAAGCTTTTATTCAGTTATTCGTAAGTTTTTGATGAAAGTGCTGAAGAACCAAGAGAATGTCCATAGTCTTATTCAACATTATAACTGGAATGTACCCAGGACTGAAACAGCGATTATTTATCTGGAGACGATGGGATTTAGAATTGAAGAGCTCTGTCGATAGGATGGACTAAAACTGATTTTGCCACTATTCCGAATTTCAGACCGAAATCAGCTAGGTACCGAGCTTTTTCATATGAAGAAGACGGAAATGAAAAATTGAAACAGGAGCTGGAGTTCACATGGAATGAGGCATAAAAGATTTAAGAATTCCAAAATTTTGAAGGAATGCATACAGTCACACAATTTTTATCTCCTAGGTACGTTCTTTTGCCCAATTTTTCAGCAATATAAAACTTATTTACAATTTTGATTTCGTTCCCGTAGCATGAAGGTGGTTAAAATCAATAAGAGTCGTCACTGTTCTGGGTAGCCTACACCTGGGTTTTAGTTTTGCATATTACGTATAATAGAATAGAGAAACAAAATTAAGGTATTCTACGTCGCTTGTCATAAATTTTTACTGCCGACAGTTCTTCAAATAAGTACTTAATCTAGTTTCGTGATAACCTTTACCATACGTTGTTTAAATCAGGCAGCGTCAAATGTTTTGCTATGTTTCGTTTGCCGTGACATTAGAAAGGTTTTGCCTTACAAAGTAGCTTCCTGCAACTTCTTAATCAGATTAGTTAAAATGTTGTATAACTAATCGTTTTAGGATAAGACGTAGCACATTCATTTAGACGCGAACTGCAGACTACGGTACTTTTAGAAATAAGCAATAATTTTGTAAGGGTGGCTTTGTGATCTACGGATCTTATGTATGTACCTCGAAAATTAAATAATAGATGTTTGAGTCTACTAAACATTGGGGCGGCTAATTTTTAAAAATTTTCAATTGACCGCTTCATATTCTCGCAAGTCTCTTGAAATGTAAAGAATTCATTAATTTCAATGTAACTAGTAGGCATCTAGTAAGTTACGTGATTTCTGGTCAAAATAATAAAACAATGCGATAAATCATAAGAATAGTCAAACCACTGTAGTGATTGTAATGCTGAGAAACATTTACGAGCTGTAAAAGAGTTCATTTGGTATAATGAGGAGACTAAAAATGAAAAAAGAAACTTATCGATTCTTACTCGGAATAGTTTACAAAATTACTACTTCAACCTTTAAAATTAATACAACTATGAAAAGTACACCGATCCCCAGTTATAATTAAGAATAATATTCGTAACTCTTGTAAAAGAGAAGCTGCGTGAAAATTCCTGCGATGGATCAAAAGGTGAATGTTTTCACAGAAAATCATAACGTAGTAGATCAAGGCGACTTCATTGATGTGAGAGACATATATAGAGGCACTCTCTGAAAAAATTCCTGGCTACAGGCCTGCACCGAGGAGGGTCGTTCGTGTTCTATACACACGCACTGCCTCTGAGGGAGTACATAAACATGGAGCAGTATCCTCCAACATTTCGTATTTCCGAAGATGTGCCATAATGCGCATGATGATATTTTTATAAATATGAATTATGGGAAAATAAAGTAAAAAATTTAAGAATGCCACCACTTTTGTGTCTAAATTTCGGAGTTTGAAGCCGTAGAACTGGCTGAATCGGGAAGACAAAGTGAAATTCGGATTCACTGGTCCCGAAAAACACCTTTTTAGATGGTATGATAGGTCATAACACTTCCATTTTAGATACATTCTTTCCAGTTTTAGGCCACCCTGCCCCACCCCCCTCATTGATGAATTTCGAAATTTCTTTCTCGGGTTCCAATTTTTGGGGAAGAGTCATTTCCAATAAGGTGCATAAAGACATTGTATCCGTGAAAATAAAAAACATGTACAAATAACCCATTCCGCCCAAATTATTGAATTTTCTGCCTTCCCCCCCCCCCCCCCGTCAAAAAGTACTTTTATTGTTTGTTCAACGGGGCTTAGGTTGACCTATGGGCAGCCGTTACATCTGTTTTTGAGCTGTACCCGTAGGTCACCTGTTATGAATAACATTAAACAAGTATACACATATACATTACTAAGATACGAGTGTAAGCTTATAATAATTGTTTCTGTTTATGGATGGATAAAATTAGAAAAATAATGCAGTGTTCGAAATTAGCGACATGAAAAATCCCCATTTTGATAGTTCGTTTAGCCATCGAATGTAGCGGTTGTTCTGGAATTTTTTTTTATTTCGTACTACGTAAAATTGAAACAGAATGAAAAAGTATTCTGAATGAGATTTATAAAAATGAACCGCCAAAGGCTGATGTAAATAGTGACACCATAATAGAAGATATTCTGAATGAAATGACTAAAGTTCAGCCGGTTGACAAGGAACATAGAAATTTTGCAAAGGAGTTGTTAATGGAAGAACAGGAAACCCTCGTAAATACTACCCCATCTACTCCGTATTTTGTGAAAGAGACCATTGAATCCGGCGTCAGTATAAATATAGATGACCAGCCTGTTTTCATTGATGAAAAGGAGTTGTCTGACATTACGAGTATATTGATAGTATGGTTTTAAATTATCAGGAAACACCATTGTAGATTACGACTCTCTCTTAGCTCATTTACCTGTGTATAAAATATAATACTGAACCCTTAGAAGAAAAAGAGAGTCAGGACATTCATTTTGCGATGAATGACTTCTTTAAGCAAATCGTAGAAAATAGAATAAATAATGTAAATAATAGATCTAACGCGGATTCCGATACGGAATCATTTGTTACGGCTGTCGGCGAATTTCCAGAAGAGGTGGACGTGTTTTACGATGCCCTCCCAGGTATACCTGACCCGTGTGCCCGTGTGTCACTTCACCGGAAGTTTTAAATAAAAAGACCGTAGCCCAACTAAAAAAAAATACCGACTTTTTGGCCGTCGCTTCGCTCGTTCCTCGCACTAGTTCGGGTTATTCGGCCGAAATGTTTAAGGCCATTGACGTTTAAAAAAATGCAACTCTGGACAAGGAATAGTATTATAAAAAAATACATAGAAAACTACCCAGCTATCAAAATTAGAGTTCGTATAAATTAAATTGAAACCGAAAAGTGTAAGGCCGAAACGTTTGTCTGATACAACAGAACTACGCGGCTATCAAAATTAGAGTTCGCATCAATTAAATTTAAAAAAAATAATAATACCTCCCTTTTCTTCGAAAAGTCGGTAAAACATTGAGTACGTAAAATTCGCCTCGCGCTTCTTATTCTGACCCTAAATTGAGGAAACTCATGAATGACTCGACCGATTGTAATCAAACTCTTACCTGCACAACTCTGAGTACTTCTCTATAATCTACCAAAATTTGGAATCAGTTGATTCAATAGTTCCTGAGATTTTCGTGCCACAAATATTGTCCTTAAATTGAGGAAAACTCATATGAACGGCTCGACCGATTGTCATCAAACTTTCCACTGCACAATTTCGAGTAGTTCTCCATAATATATCAAAATTTGAATCAAATAGTTTTTGAGATTTTCGTGCCACAAAAATAGTGTGTGTACATACATACATACATAATATATATATAGAGCTTTTCTGACCTAGGCGAGATCCGGATAAAAAGTGGACAACCCGAGATCCGCCTTAAAATATTTGTATTTCAGAGTATATTTCATGTCAAAATACTTCGAAATATAAGTTGAATCGTTACACCCGCAGAGGGGTAAGAAAATTGGGGGAAAAAATTCGATGATTAATTCTGTACAACGTGAGATCCAGTGTAAAAATGGGTAAGGTGAGATCACATACATATATGTATATGCTAGAGATTTAAGACCAAGTTGAGATCCTGCTGCGTTGCCAATAATGCAGGGTGAATAATCATGCTCGAATGTACTGTATTGTATTAATCGTCCTGCCTGACTGAGTTCTGGGTCGGAAGATGCGAGCGTTTTTTGTCGCCTGAATTCCGGTCAGTGATCTTTTCAAAACTCAAGTACCTACTTCTTAATTTATCATTCGCAGTTAGAGGGACGCAGATTTTTTCTGTTTAAAATCTAGTTAGAACGTGACGGAAATTCTAACTTAATCTGAACCCTGATCAGATGCTTATATTAATTCAGGAGCTAAAATTACTAACGTGCCACATAATGTAAATCGAAGTGTCAAAAAATGGTGAAAAACGCCCACTCCCGAATCTACCGAAGTCAAATGCCATTACAGAAAACCGAGTACAAACGCAAAAAATTCGGAGAACCCTGAATCAGTATAAGGGATAAGTTAAACTTACGCGAAAAATTTGAAGAAATCTTAGAAAAAAATCAAACAGGAACGAGAGGTGTTTTTGCAGAAATTAAAAACTCATGAATTTGAAATAAACCAAATTATAACTGAGGGACCAAAAAAGTCAACCTAAATATTCCAAACATTAACCTCGTTCATGTCTCATATGATCAATTCCGATTCGGACGATAGTAAGTTTGTTGGAAAAATTTATTAGAACAGAGAAGGACTCCTAAGCGACCTCAGAACAAAACCACTCCAACTCTGAATTATGAAATCATGAAAGCAGCTAAGGGCTATTAGGTGACCCAAACAGGAACCACCTCAAGTCCGCAAGTCTGACTCAAATTATAATAGGAGAAAATTTAACCCAAATAAGAACCTCTCCGGACCAGATCCGAGGAGCAGCTCTAATATTATATTATCTGACAGCTCAGAATATTCAAATAATGTAAGCGCCGAAAAAAATTTCCTACACATACATCTTCAATAGAACAAAATAAAGAAAAATTGGTATACATAAAATCCAATTCTTGGAAAACTTATTCTCAGAAACATTTAATGAAGAATTTAAGCTACTTAATGCATTCATTGATTACTGCGACGAAGGAGACAGCCTAAGAAAACACTTAATAAAATACTTCGCTAAATTAGAAAATTTTGCCCAGGATTTAAAAGGAAGAATGGACGAAAATTCAATTCCTTCAAGCTTCAGAAATTCATGAAAACATATTAACTTTCCTGAATTAGGAGAATTTGGGCGTTTTATTGAAAGAAAGCTGAACAAATTATTTCATCTCTTGAAATAGAAGAAATTGTTCATTCGGAGGATAGAAGAAGAGAAAAGTCTGGTTTCTCCCCTCCGTGAGAAGAACCTGTTATTCCTGTCCTTAAGCAAGAATAAGAAAATCACCGTTTCTCTTCCATCAGTGAAGTGAATTTCACTCATTTTCTTGAAGAAAGTGGAACTTGCCTCTCTGTCCTTGAGAGTACCTATCACTGCTTTAATTTCGCAAATTTAATGGACTTCGTTCTTCTCTTCTAGGAAATGAATCCATTCCTTTTCTTTGGGAAAATGAGGAAAATTGAATTTTCAAGTTCCTCAGTGAGAAAATTGCATTTTTTTGTCTTTGAGAAAAAGAAAACTGCAGCCTTTTTTATGAAAGGAAAGAAAATATAACTATTCCTTTCTTTTCTTGAATAACAATAATTAGTTTATCTCGGAATAAAAATTAAGAAAAGGAAAAAACATCCTTTATTCTTTATTACTAATGATAGAAAACAATTTTTAACGCGAAAAAATCTGCTTGTTTAGAAGATGGAAGATGCGATGTTCTTATCAATATTTTATTTGACATTAGGTACGAAAATAGACAATTTTGAGAGCCTCGTACCATTTAATTTGCAATGGGAATGAGAAGTCCCGGCCCTTTTTTTAGGGAGTAGAAATTTATTCGCCCCAGTATTAGACCACTGCTCTTATTTCAAATTCAATTACGAACACGCCAAAATTCAGATATCCTTCAGCGTAACTACTACTGTAATTTACAGGATGGTCTTGGACAAATTCAATTTGAAAAGGAAAGAACTGAAAAATCGAAAGAAAAATCAGAGGAGAATTATGATAAAATGCACTAACAACCTAAACTTACATAATAGAGGATAAAATTGTAATCTAGGTAAAATAAAATAACCCAGAAAGGAAAAATGAAAAAATGAGTAGCAAAATCATCTCTCCCTTTTGTCGAATATAAAGAGGGTAGTTAATTTCTCTCTTTGAGTAAAGAAAGAAAAAAAAAAAAGAAAAAAAAAACTAAAATAAGATTTATGTGAAAAATTTGTCCTTTGACTCGATAATCAAATAAAATTATCCACGACAAAAATCCCCCCCCCCCCAAAAAAAAAAAAAAGTGGAAGAAACCAATGAGTAAAAAAATTCTGCGCTCTCGCTTCAACTGTTTAACCTTGACCTTTATTAAGTGCTTAATTTCAAATGTTTTCATTTTTGTATTCGTTAATTTTTAATTATTTTCTTATGAACTTTTGAACCTACGTATGTACACTTGTTTTTGTTGGAACAACCAGAAAAATTTTTAGTATTGCCCATTAATGTCACTAAAAAGAGCAGATAAAAATATTCAGAATAAAAAATATTGTTCTATCAGGATTTAATTTTTCGGTAAAATTATCTGCAACGGCATTTAATTTTTAAACCTGGAAGCATTTGAATTTTGTCCATTTCCCCTCAGAATCTCTACGATTGCGACTTACGATTAGTTTAATTTATTATGAAGAAAAATTGAAGATTAAAAGAAGAAAAAAATTGAACTTATTAAAAGTCTCACAAATTTGGTTTCAAGTCAAAGGTACACATAACAAAATTTTAAATATGGCATCCGAAATATTGGTGAAGAAAAAAGGAATTGTGCCTTGTCGCCTCAGCTGTATGCGTTTTCCCTTGACTTGGATCAAGTACATATCTATCATTTCAATTTTTGTACTTTCGTTTTCCTTAATGATTTTTAACCATTTTTTTAATCCATAAATTTTTGAAAATACATATTATTATGTACGTAGGTACTGTTGTTTTTTGCAACTACCCAAAAAATTACTGGTACTTCCCAATACGGCCGGTACTGCCCATTCAGGCCATTAAAAAAACAAATGAAAATATTCAGAATAAATTTTCATATTCCAAATTAGATTACTAACATACCAAAATTCAAGTACCCTTAAGCACGACTACTACGAGTATAATTTATAGGTTAGACTTAGACAAATTCAAGTCACAAAGGAAAGAACTGAGGTATCGAAAGAAAAATCAAAGCGGATTATGATACAATGCACTAAACACCAAAACTCACAAAATAGGGGATAAAGTTCTAATCGAAAATGAAGTAAATCAAAAAGGATTATGGGGAAAAAATCTCGCCGAAATATTTTTTTTTTTTTCTAAATAAAAATTAGGTGCTTAAATTTTCTTCTTTTTTCGGGGGGGGGGGGGCTGAATGAAATGAAATAAAATATCTATCTCTACTTCGCCAATAAAGAAGGTGATTGTGAAAGTTCCTTCATTTCGTAATAACACTGGAAAACTGTTTTTTGATGTTGAAGAAATTGGTCATGTTTATTTGATTTTTCTGAGTTACCTATGTTGATTTTATTTATTAGAAGACTGTTAAGCATTTTCAAAATCAGTAACCAAGAGATGCTTGAGTCAAGTTTGCCTGCTTGAAAGGGTCAAGTTAGGATTTTGCGGCCCAAATCGAAATTGATGGATTAAAAATTTGACACTCTTTTCGAACTCAAGGATGCTAGACATTCATAAATTTGTACCTATTTGACCCAGTGTTCAATTTTTTTTAGCAAAATTCAAATAGCCTCTTATAATAACGGGAAAATTGAATTTCGGGGCCCAAATCGGGATCCGATGGAAAACCTGACGCTGTGTATGAATTCATGAGCCAAAAACTCAAATTTCCATAGGTACTTTGTCAAATTTTTGAAGCCAAGTTAGTGTTATCTGATTTGGGTCTATAATTTTGATGTTTGGGTTCAAAACAGAGGAAGACAAAAGGGCTAATGCAATCAGTATTCGAATTCCGGGACTTACTAGATGCTTTTCCCCGTTTACAATTCTATGTTCAAGCTTTCCTTCTTGAAGAGAACATTTTTAGAAGAACAGACATTGTTGTTCAGCAACCTTTTTTCATCTCGTATTCATTTCAAGTTCCGAATTTTCGCTATTCTTAACGTTCTTCAGAATTATTATTGACTTTTTGACAAGTTCATTTAATAATATCAAAATTTTCCGTCAACCATGTCGCAAATTGGTATGAGACACTCATGATATCGAATTGTGTTCAATTTTCAACTCCATTTTTCATATCGATTTTTTAATACTTTTTTAACAACTCTAACTTTTTTTAAATTTTCATATTCAAGTAGTGAAATCTTCTGATATTCAATTAATTTGATATTTCATATATCTACCCCATTTTTCAAAATTTGAGTATTTTTACATCAAAATTATTGTTTTCTTTGATCACTCGGACTACAATTTTCCCAGAACTGCCTTAATTTGTGTATACGAGTTGTTTAAAGTCTCATAATATCAAATTGAGTTGTTTTCAATTTTGCCAGCATTTTCAAATTTGCCATCGTTTCTTTTTCAATTTCCTTATCCTAACCCATAAATTATTTTTGTAGTTTCCCACAAATCTTACTTAACGTCTGTATACGAGATAATATTGAATTTGGTTCGCTTTACCACTTTGTAAAATTATTCGAATTTCGCGATTTTTTCTTCATAATTTTTGTTAGAACTCATTCATTACTTTCCCTGAGTGACTGAAATTTTTGACGAATCGAGGCAAATTTTCCTTACCCATTTGATTGAAGATTTATATCAAATCAGGTCTATTTTCATGAATTTTTCGAATCTCAAAATTCTTCAAAATTTTTATTATCATTTATCTAGAATGCGACCAGATTTTCCCAGAAATTTTTCTCAATTTTCGTACCCGAATTGTTTAAAAATTGACAATATCGAAATAACTTATGTTCAATGTCTTCAAATTTTCAAATTTTCAAATTTTCGCCATTTCCCCCCTTATTTTTATCCTGACTTTCTGATTATTTTTTCTGACAGGAACACAATTATTTTCCATGAATCGTACATTCTAAATACCAGTTATGTGAAAACTCACGACCTAATTTTCTATTCTATTAAATTATTCGAACTTCAATATTTTTTATTTTATTTGATCAAAATTCTTGTCATAACTCATCACTCATCTTTCATAGAATGACTGAAGAAATTTTTCACGAATCAAGCTGAAGTTCCCTATATGATATTGAAATTAAATTAGTGATACCAAATTAATTAAAATTATCAAATTTGTAGAATTTTTTTTGAAATTTGAATATTTTTCCTCCTTTAAAATCGTTACCACCACTTCAATTATTTTTCCAAAATGTGAATACAGTTTTCCTTATATCGTGCTTAATGTACTTGAACACTTTGTTTCAATATTCACAGTTTTAAATAAGGTCCATTTCTCCATTTCGTCAAATTATTTCAATTTTTTGATACGTTCTTCAAAATTCTTGCGTTGCACACTCTAATTATCTCCTCAGAACGACTGCAATGTTTACAAATCTGGCTGAATTCTCATATTCGAGTTGGCGTAAAACCTATGACATTTTAAACATTATTCATCAAAATTCTTTTCATATCTCACTCATCGTTTTACAGAATGACTGAAATCTTTCATGAATCAGACTATATGTTCCTCAACTAAATGAAATTTAATTACCTAGTGATGCCAAATTAATTTAAATTTTCAAATACAGAAATTTTTTCGAAACTCTAAGATGACTACTTTTTTTTTCATGAATCGGCAAACTGAATTCTCGTATTTTAGTGAGGCGAAAATGTTTGTTATCTATCAGAGTAGGTCGATTTTCAACTTCCTCAAACTTTTCGTGTTTTAAGATTTTTCTTATTTTGTTGTCAGAAGTATTTAATCATGCTTCGACAGCGTTACTACATTTATTGATGAATCCGATTCAATTTTCGTGTGCGAGTGAATTCAATATCTGAATTTGTTGAATTTCTCACATTTTTCATTTCTATTTTTCTTCACATTTTATATTTACCCTTTAATTATTATCATTATTATTTTTTTAGGTGAACACAATTTTTCACGATCCGCTCACAGATTTCGTACACAAATTTTTTTAGTGAGATACTTGGTATTAAATCAGAATTAACTTTCCATTTTGTCGAATTATTTGACTTTCTAGATGTTTCCCCTTGAAAATTCTTATTCAAAATTTATGTTTCGAGCACACTTCTCAACATTTTCCGCTGTGTCACTAGTATCCTGTTTAATTCATTTTTGGTAAGTGACCACCTATTTCGTGAGTTTTGGGTTTCTGGTCCATTTTATCATAATCCTATTTTGATTTTTCCATTTTCTCCATTACGACTTGAATTATTTGTTCAAGTGTCCGATCTATAAATATTATAGTAGTAGTCATGCTTAAAATTATCTGAATTTTAGTGTGTTCGTATTTAATGTTGAATATGATATTTTATTCTGAATATTGTTACCTGCTTTTTTTGATGGCCTTCATGGGCAATACCAAAAAATTTTCGGGAAGTTCCAAATACCAGCAGTACATACCTATATTTTCAAAAATTTGTTTCTTACAAAAATTGTTCAGAAAATATTAACGAAGACGTGAGTAAATTTTTTATTTCATTTTAAAAGCAAGAAAATTCGAAATTAGGCACTTAATTTAAGTCAAGGTTGAACTTGAACAGTTGAGGCGATAGCGCTCAATATTTTTTTCTCCGTTGGTTTCTTTCACGTTTTTTTGAGCGGATGGAATTTTTTCTGTCTTGGATAACTCTTTTTGAAAATTCTCGAGAAGAAGTCAAATTTTTTGCATCGAAAAACAATTTTTTTCTTTGTTGACAAAGAAGAGGCGGCGTTTATTTTATTTAGATATCATCAGTTTTTATTCAAACAGAAATCCTAAGTCCCTTTTATTCCAAAAAAGGGAATGATTTTGCCGATAGTTTTTTCATTCTTCCTTTTCGGATTTTTATTTTGAATTACAACTTTATCTCCTATTTCGTGAGTTTTGGGTTTCTGGTTCATTTTATCGTAATCCTTTTTTGATTTTCCTTTTTATTTTTAGTATCTTTCTTTTGCGACTTGAATTTGTCCAAGTCCGATCTATAAATTACAGTATAGTAGTCATTCCTAAGGGTATGTGAATTTTAGTGTGTTAGTAATTTAACTTGGAATATGATAGTTTATTCTAAATACTTTCATCAGTTTTTTGTGGTTTTTTTTTCGTTTTTATTATTTTTCTTTTTAAAGGCTCGAATGGGCAGTATCAGCCGTATTGGAAAGCACCAAAAATTTCTTGAGCAGTTGCAAAAAGCAACAGTACCTAAGTACATATCTTCAGAAACTTATTTATAGAAAAAGTGGTTAAAAATCTTTAAGGAAAACAAAAGTAGAAAAATTGAAATGATAGGTATGTACTTGATCCAAGTCAAGGCTAAACTCATACAGTTCAGGCGATAGGGGCACAATTTACTTATTTTCCACCAATTTTTTGGATGCCATAACTTGAAAATTCTGTTATAGTTATGTACCATTGACTTGAAATCAATTTTTTGAAACTTTTTATGAGCTCAATTTTTTCCCTCTTTTAATCTTCAAGTTTTCTTCACAATAAATTAAACTAATCGTAAGTCACAATCATATGGATTCTTCGGGGGAAATGGGCAAAATTCAATTCCTTCAAGGTTTAAAAATTAAATGCCGTTGCAGAAAATTTTACCGAAAAATTAAATCCTGCCTTCTCTTCTACTAAAAGAATCCATTTCTTTTCTTAGGGAAAATTAGGAAAATTGTGTTTTCACGTTCCTCAGTAAAAAAATTGCATTATTCTGTCTTTGAGAAAAAGGAAACTGCAGCCTTACATTAAAGAAACAAAGAAAAGACTAATTTTTTTCTTTTCTTGGATAAAATACCTACTTCATTTTTTTTTGAATGAAAAAAAAACAAAAAAAAAAACATTAATTCTTTGTTGATTATAAGCAGAGCCCGGATTTCCGGCAATAAAAAAAAATATTTTCGGCATCAAAAACGAAGAATTCGGCAATATTCGGCCAAAAAAAATTTTAACAAAAAATCGATTGCAAAATAATTCGTTAGTACATTAAGTACGTCGTAAATCGCTTAATTTTTACAAAAATTTTTTATTTTACATGACCACTAAGTTTTTTTCGACTGTTTTTGTTGTCATACTGTGTCGCTTATCGCTTAGAATATATTTCAAATCGGAGAACGAGCGTGAAATCATGATTTTATGAACAGAAATAAGGTGGTATTTCTAAAGTTTGATTCAAAAACACGATTCGGCAAAATTCCGGCATTTTCGTTACTTTCGGCAAATTTCGGCAAAATAAAATTTCTCTCCACGCCTCCTCTCACTATGAATCGTACTTCCTATTTGATTGAAATCATCCCGCCCATCCAGGAAAAAAAGTGACAAATGCCGGCCAATCCGGGCTCTGATTATAAGAATGAAAACACTTTTTTCACGTGAAAAGATTTGCATATTTAGAAGATGGAAGAGGCAATTTTATCAATATTTCATTTGACATTGGGTACGAAAATAGCGAATTTGAAGAGTCCGATACCATTTAATTTGGAAAGTTAATGAGACGTTCCAGCCCTTTTTCTAGGGAGTTAAAATTTATTCGCCCCATTCCAAATTCGATTACAAACACGCCAAAATTGAGATACCCTTAAGCTTGACTACTACTGTAATTTACATGACGAACTTTTTAAGTCAGAAAGAAAGAATAAAGTGAATTTCACTACTTTCCGTAGGAAAAAAAGACTGGGTTCTTTTCCTGAAAGAGAGGGAGGAAGTCCATTAAATTCGCGAAATAAAGCGTCAATAGGTAGTCTCAACGAAAGAAAAGTAAGTTTCACTTTCTTCAAGGAAAATGAGGAAAATTTTGCCTTCACATTCCTCAGGGAAAAATTTGCATATTTTTTTGTCTTTAAGAAAATTAAAACTGTAACCTGCGATCGAAAAATCCTTATTCCAATGTCTAGTTTGTCCAATTTTTTGGCATTGTCAAATTTACTTCTTCGGAGAGGAAAAGCTTGGGAATTAACGTGCCAACAGGATCAGATCGAAAATCTAATTTAATTTTAGAATTCAGCGACGTATACTAACCCAGGGTGTCTACCAGTTCAATAGGTCCAATAAATCCAATATAAGTCCATTCGAAAGATGGTCCAAGGAGTCAAATGAAAGTCAGATCATTTTAATTTTGGTCTAATAAAAATAATTGAAAAAGAAAAAAATTCTACATGAAATGGCCCAATAAAAAGTCCAATAAAAGTCCGATATTTCCGCTTTCAAATCTGGTAGATACCCTGAAACCTCGTTATTTCGATATGTTAGGTAATTGATTTTCTGAGTTACCTATGTTAATTTTATCTATTAGAAAATTGTTAAGAATTTTCTAAGTCAGTAACCAAAAGATGCTTGAGTCAAATTCGCCTATTTGTTAAGGGCCAAATTACGATTTTGTCGCCCAAATCGAAACTGATTGATTAAAAATTTGCCTTTCTTTTCGAACTCAATGATGCAAAACACTCATATATTTGTACCCAGGTATGGGACACAGCGTTAAACTCTTTTAGCAAAATTCAAATGGCCTCTTATAATGGGAAAAAATTGAACTTCGAGTCCCAAATCGGGGTCCGATGAAAAATCTAATGGTGTGTATGAATCAATGATCTAAAAACTCTAATTTTCATACCGTGAATAATTTTTGAAGCCATGTTAGTGTTATCTGATTCGGATCTATAATTAGTTATTCGAAATTTTTCACGAATAAAACTGAATTTCCCTAGATGATATTGATATTAAACTAGTGATACCAAATTAATTTAAATTTTCAAACTTGTAGAGTTTTTCGATTTTTCTTTAGTGAGATACCTACTTGATATTAAATCAGAATTACTTTTCCATTTTGTCAATTATTTGACTCTCAAGATGTTTCCCCTTGAAAATTCTTATTCAGAATTTATATTTTGAGCACACTTCTCTAACATTCTTTGCTATGTCACCTGTATCCTGTTTAATTGATTTTTGTTAAATGACCACATATTTCGTGAGTTTTGGGTTTCTGGTCCATTTTATCATAGTCCTATTTTGATTTTTCTATTCTTTCCTTTGCGACTTGAATTATTTGTCCAAGTCTCCGACCTATAAATTATAGTAGTAGTCATGCTTAGGGTATCTGAATTTTAGTGTGTTCGTAATCTAATTTTGAATATGATATTTTATTCTGAATATTGTTATCTGCTTTTTTCGATGGCCTTAATGGGCAGTACCGAAAATTTTTCGGGAAGTTCCAAATACCAACAGTACATACATATTTTCAAAAATTTATTTGTTAAAAATTTTTTAAGCAGTATTAATGAAAACGTGAGCAAATTTATCATTTCATTTTAAAAGAAGGATAATTTAGAATTAGGTACCTATTCAATCAAAGTCAAGGTTGAACTAAACAGTTGGGGCGATAGCGCCCAATATTTTCTCTCCGTTGGTTTCTTTCACTTTTTTTTTAGGCTGGGGTAAGATTTTATCTGTTATGGATAACTATTTTTAAAAATTTTCGAAAAAAAGGCAAATTTTTTCGCATCGAAAAACAATTTTCTTTCTTTATTGACAAAGAAGAGGCGGCGTTTATTTTTATTTATTTATTATTATTTTTATTCAAAGAGAGAAACTAAGTACCTTTTATTCCAAAAATAGGAGAGATGATTTTGCCAACAGTTTTTCATATTTTCTTCTCAGATTATTTTATTTTGAATAACAACTTTGTCTCCTATTTCGTGAGTTTTGGGGTCTTGGTGCATTTTATCATAATCCTTTTTTGATTTTCTTCTTGAATTTACAATTCTTTCGTTTGCGACTTGAATTTGTCCAAGTCCGATCTATAAATTACAGCATAGTAGTCATTCTTCATTGTATCTGAATCTTAGTGTGTTAGTAATCTAATTTCGAATATGATATTTTATTCTGAATATTTTCATATGTTTTTTTTTTTTATTTTTAATGGCCTGAATGGGCAGTGCCGCCCATACTAGGAAATACCAAAAATTTCTTGGGCAGTTGCAAAAAACAAGAGGACCTACGTACATATTTTCAATAATTTATTTATTAAAAAATTGGTGAAGATTCATTAAGGAAAACGAAAGTAAAAAAAAGAAATGAAATGATAGGTATGTACTTGATGTAAGTCAAGGTTAAACTCATACAGCTGTGGCAATAGGGCACAATTTCCCTTTTTTTCACTAATATTTCGGATGCCATAATTGAAATTTTGTTATACCTTTGACTGGAAACCAAATTTTTAAGATTTTGAATAAGTTCAATTTTTCCTTTTTCTAATCTTCATTTTTTTCCCTCACTAAATTAAACTAATCGTGAGTCGCAATCATGGGGATTCTTAGAGGGGAAAATGGACTAAATACAATTCCTCCAAGGTGTAGAAATTCACAAAAACATGTTATAACAGAAATCTTGCGATAATACAGGTACAAATATCATATTTTGTAAGTTTTTATCAATATTTGATGCCGTGACTGTCATTCTGGATTCTGGGACAAACCTATAGATAATAATTATTATTATACTCGTAGTCGTATATTTAAATGGCTTATTTTAATACTGCATTCTTCAAAAGTTTCAAACAAGAAAGTGCAGGCTAATTCTTAAATAATTAATGTATCCGAATAAGTTTGATCCTAGTAGGGCATTATCTGCTTTCGTCGTAAAAAAATGTATATTAGAACTTGAAAGTGTGCGCGGAAATTTTTTGAAAAATTAGGTAATGTAGATTTCAGTCGCGTATATGACGTCACCCACGCGCACGCTGCCAGAGGAGAAATATGCAACTAAATCAAAGGAGGATGCGTATTTTGTAGACATGAAACCTCGGATCGTCATCTGTTGCGCTGGTACAATCTTAGAGGCATCTTCTGCGTCAACCGAAGTCTGAAAATTTTGAATTTTTTCAAGTTTTCAACCATTATATGAAGTGTTGAAAAATATTAGCGTCGATTTTTCGAACGTTTTATTTTTTGTGATTTAATATTCGTGGTTTTTGCGAATTTGTGCGTCGTACTTACGAACGTTTTTAAACAATATAATAATTACTACCTAATTTTCGTTCTTATTAAGTGGAACTAACGTAGATTTATTGAACCTTTAATTGCTAGAAGTTTTACCTTTGCGCGCTAGCATTCGTCTTTAATTTCGATTTGTTCTCGTTTGAGATTCTTAATTTTTCTTGCTTGAGCTAAAATTTATTATTCATTTAAATTTATAATTAATTTTGAAAGTATTTATACTAAATTTTTTTCCGAGTTCATCTGTTTCAGATTCTACCCAGGTAAGATTTTGTTTTATTCTAATTTTGTTTTTTTTACACAAGTTTTCGTTTTTTCTAAAAGTTTATTCAGTGATTTTTTTCAAAATTCAAAAATTAATATTCTTTACTTTCTTATTATTCGATTGGAATCTTTCGTGGACTTTCAAAGTGAGGTCACCCCAATTCCAGAACATTGAATCCTCCTCAATTTAGGCTTACTGATAGCTCCTTGTTCCACTTTGGCAATGCCAACCCTTCCAACCATCAGTACACTGCACCACGACCACGTCCCCTACTACTGTCTCCACAGTGACCCTCCTTCCTATCACAATTCCCTACCCCTATGTGGCTTTCTACACCATCCCAGTCTCCCCTCCGTGAATTACCCCTGCCCCATCACATAATCACTCCATCCATCATGACCCTCCCCCATGATTCCTTATCCGGGACATCCTTCTTTCCTCCTTGGACATCACGTGCAATCTGCAACTTTTCTCCCGAACCCCGAACCCCTTCCCTATCCCGGTCGTCCTCCTTCATCATGGCCCCCTACATAACCTCGACCTTCTCCACCACTAGGATCTCTACCATTGCCCTCCTTCAACTACAGCCCTCTTCTCTCACGATTACCCTTTTCCCTTCCATGGCCTTCCTCCCCAAATACGACCCACTCCTCATCACGAAGCTTCTCTCTTACAACAATCCCTTCCTCCATCATGTTCCTTCCCTCTGACTACAGTCTTCTTCCCCCTACCATAGTGCTCCTCCTGCATCACAACACCCGTCCCCTCGCAATCCTTATTTTCCACCAAGGCTTACTCACCTACTGGAGTCTTTTTCTCCCTCCACGAATCCCTCACGACTTCCTCTCCCACTGTTATCACCCATCCCCTCCCTCGCCTCAACCACGCTCCCCGAGACGACCTATCCACTATGTGGCTCTTCTCTCTGAATATGACTCGCGCTCCACCATGACTCTTGTCAGCTTCCACGATCCCCTCCTCCACCCCGATACTCCTCTCCGAACATGGTTCCCTTCCCAAACCAGGATCAAGTCCTCACCACGGCCGTCCTCCATCAAGAGGAGTTCTTCAACCAACAAGCAGGCCCTATCACGATCCTCTCCACCGCAGCTCCCTCAAGTCATTTCCACCATGGTCACCAGAAATTTTCCCGAGGGAGGTGAGGGAAGCGGACTTTTGGTTTTGAATATTTTTGTAATATTGAACAGTAAAACTTCCCCTCCGCCACTTCCTCACCCTTCTAGAAAAAAATTCCCAGGCGTAACGATGTAGTTTAGGGGACGTTATGACTCTGTGGCAGGTAAAACACGATAACTGCAGCTCGATCTAAATTAATCGCTTGTGAAGGCACCGAGTTCCCTTTCCTTCTGTACTCGTCATTCCGTATGCAGGTGAGAATCTGCATACGAAGTGACGTTTTCCTATTTTCCATTTCCTCTCCCTCCGTCTACCTGTTTTCCTGATAATTTTTGTTGTGTATGTAATCCGCAAAATATGTATTCGGAGAGATACGAATAAGAGATACTTGGTACTTGGTCTTACTTTTATCTTTTTTTCTTTTTTTTCCTGCTGGTCCTCGATGCCATTTGCACGAGCGATTTTTTTTTCTTGATTATGCTGTTTTGCTAAATTCTTTTTCTTTAATTTCATTTTGAACTGCAGTTTTCGCGGGTGCACGAATTTTCCGCCATCGGAGACTGTTATGTGCCGGAAGTTTTTTTTTCTGTTTTTCTTGGTGCCAAATCGTTTATGTCCGCATTCCGCCACGCGGTCTCATTTTCCGTTGTCTCTTGAATTTTTCATTTGCGGAATAAAATGTGTTTTGTGATGTTCATTATGCTTTAAATTTCTTCTTTGTGAGGGGGGGATATGGGGAGTCTGCTGGAGAATGTGAGAACGTAAGTTTTAGTATACTTCACTTTTTCGTTCCGGAACTTGAAACGACTTAGCCGGTGATCTGGGTAACCACCTTCCTATCCCTGGCAATACCACGCCTGAGAGGTCTCTCGTGAGCTAGTCGGGATACTTCCTCAGGCTCTCTGAGCTTTTCTTGGTCGGCCACTTACGCCGATTTTTTCGTGATCTGAGCACGTCCCCCGGTCGTAGGAAAGGTGCGACCGGAGACAAATGTCGGTATTTCTTTGTGGACACCCTGTTTTTTTTTTTTGGGTCGTTCATGAAAAAATGCCACAACTCCTAGGTTAGACTCCTCTCATTTTTGATTTTCCTGTGCTAAATTATATTTTCGTAATATTCAGTTAATTTTTTCAAAGCTAAATATAAAATAATCGAGCACTATAACGTGCCAATATCTGGCACAATTACTATGTGAAGTTAATAATAATATTGGCGTCATCCAAATTCCTCAATTTTGGATAGTTTACTTCTTTTTGCAAATTGATTAATCAGCAATTTCATTCTGTCCACTTCTCCATGTCCTTCTGTTTTACTGAATATTATGACATACGTATTCTCTCCATCTTTAATTGGTTTTGAAAAATTTCCCTCGACTTCTGATTCGATAATTACGCAAAAAATGTGCCCATCCTTTCCCCCAATACCGTAGATTCTTGTGTATAGAATACGATTGCAGGTCTTCGGTCATCGATGAGGAACCTCTGGGAATTAGATACGGTACTGCCGAGCAGCATTAACGTTCTTTTGTTGCCATTTAAACTGTTAAAGTCTCGATACCAGAACTTGCAATTTTTAATTCCATATCAACCAATCCCATTTTGTTGCAATGTATTCGTAGTATCGCACCACTTATCACAAATTTAGCGATACACCAGGGACCTGAGTCCTATATGACCTGAAATCCGACCATGGGGCTCATCTGGTGGTCGAGGTATGGTAGGGGTCAAGAGGAGGTTATGGTGGCGGGGTGGGGACGTGTGGCGGTGGGTGAGGTGGAGAGGAGAGCTCGAGATGGTAGAAATGGGAGGCATCGTGGTAATAGGAGGGTTCTCGTCAGCGTCTGAAAGAGAACTCGTGACTCGGGAAGGGTGGGGATCACAACGTTGGGAGAAGAGTAGCAGTTAGGAAAGGGCTGGGTTAGAGGAGTGGTAGTTGAGGAGGGGATTGTGGAGTGTCAGTTCAGATGTGGTGAGGGGGTTGTCCGCCAGAGCAGTATTCAGCGGTGGAGGACGGGCAGGCATAATGGTCGAAGAATTGCCTCCTTGGCGCTCTTTCCTCCAGGAGAGCATTTGGCAGGGAGGGGCTTCTTAGCAGAGGAGGGAACTCCCAGTGGTATAACGGGCCTTTATGGCAGACGGTGGTTGTACTAGGGAAGGAGGGGGGGTCTTTGACGGCAAGTGAAAGGTTAGGGTGGTGGGTGGAGAAGGCCCAGCGGGTGGCTGTGATTGTAGTGGGTGATCATGATTCTGTAGGAGGCCTGTGGTAGGGGAGAGGTTCATGAAAAGAGGTAAACCGCGGTTGGTCGAGGCTGACCATAGTGATGGTGGAGGAGGTCGTGTTGGGGGAAGGGGACTGGGGTGAAGGAAGGCAGTTTTGCAGTGGTGGTGAAGGATTATGATGAGGGAAGGTCAGTAGGAGGAGAGAGTCAGAAGGCAGCTTGGGGCAGGGCTTATGTGGGGGGTGACAGGGGTATGGTGGGATAGGGAGTAGAAGAGGGAGCTGATTGTTCAAGTGTGCTCTATGAATAGCTTCCTTTGTGTTTCAAAACAGTTCATTTCAAAATATTAACAATTAACTTATACCGGATTTCGTTTTTCAGTACTTGACTTATCAGTACTTTTTTTATGTTTCCTTGTCTTATTTATATATTTTTTTACGCTTTTCTGTGGAATTTTTTTTTAAGCCTTCTTTCTGATGTTTGCTATTCTGTATGCGATTTTATCAACTTATAGGGTGATGGAGATTCAAACACTGTCCAGCACCAGAGGCACTCTGTACCATGTTGGAGATGGATATTTCTACCGTAGAAATAAAGAACAGAATAATAATGTGTATTTGAAGTGCATTAACAATCAATGTCCAACACGAGGTATTATTGCATTTTGGAAGTAAAATAATATTTTAATTATTTCATTAGCTGAAGGGGTCGTTTCCCATTTGATCCCAGGAGATACGAAGTCTATGGAAGAAGACCTTTTATTTATTTTGGAAGAAGACCTTTTATTCATGAAATACGTATTAATTAAAGTGGCACTGAAGAAACCCATCCGTTCATCTTAGAAGAATAGCAGAATTAAGAACATTAATCTTTGGCTTCTGTGTTTAAGTCATATTTCAGTAAAACTCAATTTTTACTTTCGGACTTGCTGTTAAACAGTTACAGTGTCGAGGAATTGGTAGACAAAAATGTCCTAAAACAGTATACAATCATTTCTTGTGTCTCTTAGTGATCGATATTTTGTAGTTTTAAATTGTGCCGTAAACATCGAATGAGCCAAAAACTGAAATTCGTTCCATGAAAATGAATTCTTATCTATTTTTTAATTCATTGATATCCTGTGTGGGTATAAAAACGGTCGGGCATTATTATTTTCTTACTTCAGAACAATATTGTTCTACAATTTTCATTTACTGAAGAAGCACACAATATGGCATGTGGTGTCCTAGAAAACAAATTCTTGGCTTATGGCCTATTTGGAAAAGATCCGCTCATTACTACTCAGTTTCTGCCAACAGTGGCATATAAGTATACCACCAACCACTGAAAATAAAAACTTCTTACCCGCTGAATTCTAGTAGAAGTTACAAAATCCTGTATTTCTATCTGGGGGCAAAATTTTGTTCGAAGGTACGCCCTTAATTACCGTCGAGTTATAACCCTGGGTCAGCTTATAACAATTCCATTTATCATAAAGAATTCGTATTTACATGCAGAAACATACTTATGTTGATAAAATTATTCTTTTGCAGCAACTATGCGGATAATTGGTGGGAATGCAGTATTCACCCGAATGCCTAATCCACCACATACGCATGTGAGTGACCCTCTGAAGCCATCCATATTAGCATTCAAAAAAGAATGCCGGAAGTCAGCGAGAGAGCAATTAGGGTCACACCATGCTATCTATAGCCATGTGCTGGGGAAGTAAGTACACGTAATGTTTCCTAAACAGAATTCTAGTAATTTTCGATGTTTTGTAAAGTTGATTAAGGTTTTCCTTCGCCAAAGAAAATAATTGATATCTAAATTCAAAGCTTTCTGTCCCCTTTTCGATAGTCATCCGATGAAATATTCTTCACGCATTAGGTCCCTTTACATTGAATCCTAAGTCTGAACACAATAAAAGTTTAGGTGGTTCTCAGCTTTATACTGAATTATAGAAATATCTTGTCATTGGTCTTTGGGCAAAATAAAAAATAAACGATATTTCATCACTTAAAAACGGAATCAAGGAATACGCAGTGATGATTTAGCTGTTTGTATACTTTTTCAAATAACTTATTCATAACCTCTTGATGCTTATGCTTACACTTACTTGTATGTATTTTTTATTAAATAATAGAAGTACAACATTTCTTACAGGTATCCTGCAGAAGTTGGAGCATCTGCTCCGTTCAAGACGGAGGTAAAATCTATGCAATGGCATAGCAGGAAAATGCAGCCTCCTATTCCGAACAGTCTTGCCAGCTATGGCCAAGCCCTCGCGAATGGGGTATACGGATTCGGGCTGTGCAAAGAAGTCAGCGCGAAATTACCTTTCTACCGTGGACATACTGATCGATACGTCCTTTTTGTGTCACCTAGAACAGCCGAGTAAGTACATTTTCATGTTAACTTGGCCAAAAGTACAGATATTACTGACGATGCTATCGATACTGGCCATTTAATTCAATATTACGCTCGAAGTTTCCTTGAAACGTAGTAGTCATTTAGATCATGAAACTTAAATCAGGTACTGAAGAAAACTGAGTTTAAGAAGAATGTTACTAATTATTCATCAAAATTTGGAAGAGATGAGGAGTCTTTACAATATCGAATCCAAAATTTGCCACAGCATATACATTAACGCTGGGAGCCTAAAACTTCCAAAACTCAATTATCTTCATGTAGACCAGATTCTAGACTGCATTAATTTTTTTCGATACATTAATTAGAAGAACTCTACAGCATCTTGACCACCAAATAATCTTTATATCTCAAAAAATTAATGCCTTGCTTTGACAATGATTGAAATATGCAAAACTCGGAGAAGTAGGTACGTATAATGCCTACTGAATATGATATTATCTATACATTTCCATTATTTTTATTAACGTCGAAACGCCATTGGAGCGACAGCTAATGAAAATAAAAATACTGGTATATCCAAGTTCTGAGGGGAGTGATTAGTAGAATGAAACTGTGGGAAAGTCTAGAATCTGGTAGGGTATGAAAAGTAAACTGATTATTATTAATTTTGTAATTTTGAAAAGACAAGGAGAAGATTATATAAACTCTCAATTCCTTTAACGTTCCTTCTGCGTCCCAAAAGGGTACTCCAGCTGGAATTCTTTATATAAATATATCTGGTGCCTTAGATTTTCCTTTTGGTGTTTCAATTTTTTACTCCTCAAACAAATTTCCCTTCTTTTTGGGAGTTTTAGGGATTTGAACATACTTACAAGCTATATAAATCACCTTTCTGGGTGAAGATTTTTCTTTTCATTCACCTTATAAAAGGCATAATCAGGTGTGAAGATTCTTCTTTTCATTGACCTTATTAAAGGCATAATCATCAAATATTAGGAAGCATTTTCTTGGAAATTCAGGAAGCAAGTTCAATTTTATATTCTAAATGTTGATGTATACATTTTTTCATAAGGTTCCAGCCTAACGTTCTTTTCAATATTTTTTGTAATATTCTCGTGTAAAATGTGTCAAATGCTATGAAGTGGTTTCTGTACTTATTTGGAATATTTTCTTCTATTATATAGTGTAGTTGTTGATTTTAAAAAACATTTATTAATGCAGTTGATAATAATTCAGGGTGTCTACAAATAATACAAGTAGCTTTCCCATCATAATTTCCTGAACGTACTACCACTACCTTGTCAATGTCAAGCAAACTGTAAGTTTTCTCAGTGATGCGCATTTTTCACAGAGGACTCGGAAACATTATTCTTCCATTAAAAAAGGCTTAGAATGTACCAGTTACTCTAGAATCAATCCTAGACAGTATAATCTATGAACATTCTGAAGTACAAATTTTATCTTTAATAAAAAGCTTTATGAACCCTTTTTATTTTCCAACCAATAGTTGAAGACTGACTGACCAAGACCGCAATTTTCCAAATCAGGGTGGGAACTAAAAAAAAATATTGTACGTCACAGCTGACAGGGTTTGACAGTGCAGAATAAAAAATTAAGTAATTATTAATAACAGAAGTTTTTAACTCGCTGGCCATTCCTCTTTTCATGTAAAAAAATTGCATACTCAGTTTGCCGTAAATGCGATTCAGTCGCCTGCGAGTCACAAGCGACGCACCGAGTGTTCTAATCCCAGAAGGCGCATTCATTTAGCTACTTCTCGATTAGTATACAGATACTTTGTCTATAGCAATGAAAGCAGCTTTTCAGTTTTACCGACTTTTCGGAGAAAAGGGAAGTATTTTGATTGTATTTGGAGAAAGATTCATGAGCGATACGGACTCCGCTTACTTGGACAGGTGTTGAGGGACGAAAATTGAAATGAAATAATAAACACAAGCATATAGTCGCTAGAGAGCCCCTATATGAAACTTGAGAAGACGCGTTTTCTTCATGTTTAAAATTTGTAACCGATTGCGTTGGAAATAGGAGTACGTCGCTTTACCGGGACGTTATTTGGGGATTATTCCAGGAGTTCGAATGTTTGGGTTTTGCTTGAATAGTGCAGATGTGACTTTTAAATTTAGTGTGAAAATCACAGCGCTAATGCTTATGATTGAAACAAAATACGGTGCGGTAATAACTGAAACTTCACTGCGCATGTTTATGAGAGTAGATATCTCGAACTATAAGGAGGTAGATTAATTTATGTTTCCCATAGAATGTGATCAGACATAATTTGTTCGACGATCAAAATCTTGAAGATAGACCAGAATAATGAATGTAATCAACTATCGCTTAGTTCACTTGGTAGGTAAAATAATGCACGGAAGCAAGAAAATTGGGTAAAATGGCTGACCTTTTTTTTTTTTTTTTTTTGAAAATAGCTTCACCATCTACTTCTTCAAGCCACGACATAAGATCGCAAACAGATTAAAAAAAATACAAATTATTTATTAAAACTTCGTTTATTCATTTTCCAGATTATTTACTGCGGAAACCGACACCCGATTTGTCATCGATGCGACCTTCAAGTGTGTCCCGAGGAAGCCGAACGGGTTATACCAGTTACTCACTATTGGGGTAGTTAAAGAAAAATTTGTAAGTATAATTATGTAAACGGCGTAAACTGTACTTGTACAATATAGAAATATTCATTGATTCTGTCGGATTAGCAGTTAACTTAAATAAATAACGCAGAGTGTATTGCAATAGGTCTCCTCATAAATCTCTTATTTTACACATACAGTGTGAGTAAATGGAAATAGAATATTTATAGGATAAGATTTTTTTGTCGAGTCGGCAACTACCTTTAACTAGGAAATTCCAAAACAAAAGTACCTTGAATTACTCTGTGTATACACTTTTTGATAGACTGCTTTCTTCATGATCTGAACAGTGATAATGGAAGACACAGTATCAAATAAATTTATATTTTACAGATGCTGCCATTGGTGTTTGCAGTGATGACTGGTAAAGACACAGCGCTATACATAGAAATCCTTCAAGCAATTAAAAATCTGTACCCAGCGTGGGACCCGCATCATTTTATGTGTGATTTTGAAGCAGGTCTCCATGCTGCGGTCTCGCAGATTTTTCCAGTTTGTTCGATTACAGGATGCTGGTTCCACTTTTCTCAGGTAAAAATTTCCTAATACTAAACCCCAGGTATACATGTATTTTTCCAGTGTTTTCGATTAATATGACATTAAAAATCTTGAAGTAGAAACATCTAGACTACTGTGCATTTACCTGCTGAATGGGGAAGCTGTGAGTAATAAGTAAACCTAGACCAACCACTGAAGAATTAACAGCTTGCGCGTATATGTGCTGTAATTGTTCTCATTTATGTTATTAATAATTTTCAGGCTATTTTCCGGAGGGTTATGAAATTGGGACTGAAGGCCCAATATTCGGAAAATCAGCATCTGAGAAAAGTAGTCCGAATGCTGATGGCATTGCCGCTGCTGCCACCAGAGAAGATCGTTGAAGGGATAGCCTGTGTGGACCACGAAATTCAGCAAAATGCTCTGCTACAGAATTTCCGTGGGGCACTTCAACGACTGATGGCTTATGTAAACGGCTTCTGGATGACAAGTATATATTTCATACTATATGACTCATTTCTTCCACTTATGAAAAATGCATAATAGAGTCTATATGAAAATTTTATTTGCAGGCGTGGGACCAGATGTTTTCAGCGTTTATAAACAGCCATTACGTACCAATAATAATCTGGAAGCTCTTCACGGCTATTTGACACTATACATGACGGGATCAAGAAATGCTGTTCATCCTAATATCTGGCAATTCACGGGTATGTGTTTAATAGTACGTATGAGGTACTAAGATGGTAGGAGACGAAAAAACCGAGAATTTCGGCAATGGAATGAGCTGTACCAAAATGAACATTTCTGATAACGGCATCAAGAAGGAAAAGAAACTTTTGTAGTATTTACTGAAATATACCCTGGACTAACATGAAAGACGTGCATTTTCCTTTTTATATCTGAAAAGGTTTAATCAGTCGCCATTGATAAGTCGGTGGAGTGGTAGTGCGATAAAAACGGTTCACATTGTGCTAATATTAGTGATTTGCTCCAAATCATACATCAATAAACTGATTGGTTCAGTTGATAGTAACTTTTAATACAGCATAAGTGAAGGGTGGTAAGGTAAAGATTGATGGTTAATAGTACAGTCTCGGTACGTTTATAACTTGGAAGAAAGGTAATACATTACAAAATGGTTGTTGCAGAGGGTCTCAGAATAATGGAGCACAAATTTGCGGCAGAGTATTGGTCCTTAAAGGATGGCAGAGATATTCGACCACCTCCAAGAAAGAAGTGGAAGAAACACGACGATGCAATAAAAAAAACCACCACCGAACTGGACGAAGGCAGAATAACTGTAGATTTTTTCCTGCGAAAAATGAGTCACCATTGTTCGGAAAATGAAATAGGTTAGTTTCAAAATTTCTTCTCGCTTTAGGTTTATTGTAAAATACACTTAAGTGTGCACATAAAAGTGAACATGATTGGAACGAAAGGGGGAAAAATGCATACCTATCATTCTGTACTTGATGAGCAGGTGATCGCCTGCTTCCTACCCGTATGGCATATAGGTTTAAATCCCAGCCCGGCCTGATCAGTTGATGCAGGCTTTTTCGAACGTCACTGTAGCGTCTCAGACACAGAGCGATCGCAGTATCAAGGAAGGTGGATTAACAGCATGTACTGAACAGCCGCCAGTTTTCAGAACAAACTGTTACTGTTTGTGTGTTTGGCAATAAGGAAAAAGAAACTCGTAACACAAAAGAACTTTGGAGAAGGCAAAAGTAAATTACATACGATAGATGTGGTCGCCGACCCCCGGTCGGGTATGGCGCTTGAAGAAGAATAAGCGATTAATAAATTTTGGAAAAGTTTTACAATAATTTGCAATAACTGGATGGAACAGCTCTTCCTTCTCCCCAAATTAATACTCAGCGCTTATCCAAAGTGTTTGTGGAATAACAATATAATATATACATATTTTCTTTATGTAGTACCTTGGACTGTGCTGCCCAATTTACTTCCTTCAACATAACTTAATCATATGAATGTTGCTTCCACATCTCGGGGACAGCATTGTTTTATTTGTAATTTTTAAACAAAACATGTAAACAATACCGTACATGTATTCTTTACTGACCTATAACTTACTCAAACATCCAATCATTAACAAGTTATTTATTTCAGCCTTGCAAGTAGACGAAGAAGTAGAAATTGACCTAAACTGGGGTAAGTGCTTATTCAATTTTAACGTACTTTTAACAGAATTTCTGAAAATTTGATTTTGTACGCTGTATTTCGTGATGTATAACTGAAAGTAGTTGTACTCAAGAACACTGATACATTTCTTTAATTTATATTTAGATATGGATGATGAGTATGTCGATGATCCGATTCCACTTCATCATGAGTTTGAAAATTTCATAGGTAACGTAGAATCCTTTAAATTGTATTGAATACGAGTTAGTATTTCCAAGCTAACATTCAGTTTTTAAAGAAACAGCTCCAGTCCTTATTCTATCAATTCTTGATACAGGAGTATAACTCGTAAGTTTCCATTATACGAGAATCACAACTGAAGAAATACACTGAGTACGAAGTGTTTACCTTGGTTGAAATAATTCCTCATAGAATAGGTACAATTCCTGACGCAGAGGTGCGCATATAGTTTCACAAAAATCGCCTATAGAGTATAGATAGAAAACGATCTGGGACTTGGAAATGGAAAAAATGAAATAGCGTATACGTATACTATGTTCAAAAGCATAGTAATTCTTCAAGTACAATTATTAATTCTATTTCGAAAATAATATTCTTAACTTGAAATATAATTTTTTCAGCCGAAGACGAGCAGGAGCGCGTGGAAGAAAATTTAGTTGAAGAAGTCGAAATATTGGTTGACTGGGGTAAAGGCTTATTTCAATAGCCACATGAACAGTTTATGAAGTGCTAGCGTATATATGTTCAAAAGCATAGTAATTCTTTAAGTACAATTATTAATTCTATTTTGAAAATAATATTCTTAACTTGAAATATAATTTTTTCAGCCGAAGACGAGCAGGAGCGCGTGGAAGAAAATTTAGTTGAAGAAGTCGAAATATTGGTTGACTGGGGTAAAGGCTTATTTCAATAGCCACATGAACAGTTTATGAAGTACTAGCGTATATATGTTCAAAAGCATAGTAATTCTTTAAGTACAATTATTAATTCTATTTTGAAAATAATATTCTTAACTTGAAATATAATTTTTTCAGCCGAAGACGAGCAGGAGCGCGTGGAAGAAAATTTAGTTGAAGAAGTCGAAATATTGGTTGACTAGTGTTTTTTTCTAGTGTTTTTCATCAATTTTGGTAATAGGCATCATTAAATTTTATTTCAAAAATAGTGCGGAAAAAAATATGAAAAAGTATTGAGAGGGCAATATATTATCTCAAAATTTTTCTATGTTTTAGGTTGTAGATGTAAGATGTGCACGCACACTACTATTAGTCTTCCAGACACCGCACTTGAAACTTACGAATTACAAGTAAGATGCAATACCTAGGGGCACGCAACCATTCTCTCCCCTTTTACTTCGTCACTGTATACCAGGTCAACTAAAGTTTTTCGATCTAATTTCGGGCATAATAATTCAAGACATTAGTGCATAATTTACACGTTTTCAGGGTAGCCCGTTTATTGTGGTTTTTCGAAGGCGGAAATGTAATAAAGAAAATAAATAAAGCACAAACCTGTCGGGTATTAGCGAAAAAATTTACATATTCTTAGCGTGGCGTAAGGTTTCTATTATTTCAGGAGACAGAGAGAGGGAAAATTTATGAAAGCACGAGCGTCTACAAGCTTTTTAATGTCAGTCTGAATTTGAAAGAGATTAGTGCTTTTCTTTCTCTAGCGCCTCCTTTATCAATTTCGACAAAAAGCACGACTAAAGATGAAATAAAAGAAAGTAACACCTAGTTAGAATGAGGGAAACTCCAAGGACGAGGCATAATGTAACTTTAGCGAAAGGAAGTAATAGAGAAAGAAACGTTCTTACATTAAATCCATATAAAAAACAAAAGACCACAGTAAGAATGGATTTAAAAAAAAAACTAATATCAATAATGAAGGCGTAAAACAAAGATGCTCATTATCTTTCGTACTATTTAATAATCTATAATTATAGAGAAATAAGAGTTACCCTTCACCAAGAGAAAATAAAAATAATGTTGAAGTTTGCAGATGGTACATTGTTCGTCTAGCTGAGAAAATAAAATATTTAAAAGTTGTAAATTATGTAAAATAATAGAAAGCAAACTGCGCGCAGGCCAATGTATGACAATAAACGAAAGCAAACCTATGCATGAGGATTAAAATATCAAAATTCACAGTGAGGACATTCAGGAAATTAATGAGGAAGTAACATAACAAAGTATGGAAGAAGGAAGAAAAATATAATATCTCAAGTAGGATACTAAAACAAAAATAACGTATTTTGATAAAACCCACATTTCAGAATAAAAAAATTAACTACACCCTTACAAGTTTTTTCTTCAGTTAATTTCTAATTTCTAGATTTTATAATTCGGTCTAATAATTTTATCAGTATTAAATTTTTATTCGGGTTATTAGTATAATAAGACCAATCTCATTTTACATTTTAAATAGTTTGAATTTCGATTTTGATAACTTAAATCTTCTTTTCTTCATCCTCCTCCTCTTCTGCTTTTCATTAACATTAGTGCTGCAGCACAACAACATCTGATAAGAGAAGTGCTGATCAAGAAGGAACAGCGTGACGACAGACAGTCTATAATTTTTATAATGCTACGGGATCAGGAATGCTGGAATGCAGTAGGCGAGTTAGCTAGGTATGTCATGAGACAGAAAGAGTGGAGCATCACAGGGATGCTACCCAGGCGAAACAGGAAAGTAGGAGGGGACAGAAATGTTGCATTCCTCTGTTATTATTGCATTAACTGCGTGTTCATTTTGCCCCCTGATTTCAGCTAACGAGAAAGATGAACAGACATGCTTGTCCAACTGCTAGTCCACAGACAGGAAACACGGGTCTGGTTAGGGGAGACAGAAAGAGTGGAGCATCACAGGGATGCTACCCAGGAGAAACAGGAAAGTAGGAGGGGACAGAAATGTTGCATTCCTCTATTATTATTTTATTAACTGCGTGTTCATTTTGCACCCTGATTTCAGCTAACGAGAAAGAAGATGAACAGACATGCTTGTCCAACCACCGCTAGTCCACTGACAGGAAACACGGGTCTGGTTAGGGGAGACCGGAAGAGTGGAGCATCACAGGGATGCTACCCAGAAGAAACAGGAAAGTAGGAGGGGACAGAAATGTTGCATTCCTCTGTTATTATTTTATTAACTGCGTGTTCATTTTGCATCCTGATTTCAGCTAACAAGAAAGAAGATGAACAGACATGCTTGTCCAACCACCGCTAGTCCACTGACAGGAAACACGGGTCTGGTTAGGGGGACCGGAAGAGTGGAGCATCACAGGGATGCTACCCAGGAGAAACAAGAAAGTAGGAGGGGATAGAAATGTTGCATTCCTCTGTTATTATTTTATTAACTGCGCGTTAATTTTACACCCTGATTTCAGCTAACGAGAAAAAATATGAACAGACATGCTTGTCCAACCGCTAGTCCACAGACAGGAAACACGGAAGAAGAATGGGAGCTCGGGTCAGTTCCAGGATGTGTTTCCCATCTCTGAGGCGAAGGTACTTACAAGGGTGGTTCCGGAGGTAAGAGTGTTGTATCATAAAGGGAAACTGATTTGTGTGTGCCCACACTAATGTCATTATTATTACTGTAGCAGCAACGATAGCTTATGACTGAAGTGCTGATGAACAAGTCGAGGATGTGAAACAATGTGGCTATAGAGAGTCACATTTGTTGCAGAGCCAGGACTGCTAGAATGCAGTAGCCCAGTTAGCTAAACATGTCATAAGACTGTAAAACAGACAGAGTGGACCATTACCAGGACACCTGCTACCCAGGAGAAAAAGGGATGCACGAGGGGACAGAAATGTTGCATTTGTCTTTCAATTTATTAACTACATGTTTGTCTTGCTTTCTGATTTCAGGTGATGAGAAAGATGGAGACGGATAGACGTACTTGTTCAAATGCCAATCCATATGGTGGAGATTCGGATCTGGTTAGGGATGCAACGGTGGCTCTTTTCAGACACTTTAATCTATAAAACACGGAAGAGGAATGGGAGCTCGAGCCAGTTTCAAGGTGTGCTTCCTATCTCTGATGCGTACTCAAAAGGGTGGTCCTGGAAGAGGTAGGAGGGCAGTTTTTTGAGGACCAGTTGTGTTGTACGTGCACACACTATATGTCCTATATTAATTATTCTTTCTGCAGCAGCAATAACTGATGACAAAAGTGCTGATGAAGAAGTCGAGGATGAGAAACGTACAGAGTCTCATTCTTACAATGTTGCAGGACCAGGACCACTGGAATGCAGTAATCGAATTAGCTGGACATGTCATGTATATATGTAAACCACGTCATTAATCGATTATCATTATTATTACTATTATTATTACAACAGCTGACGACAAGAGTGCTGATCCACCATCAAATGACCAGAAAGGCAGGAACAGGGTGGACCAGACCTGCCACGGAGACTATGGAGAAATCGACGACAGAAAACGGTGTGACTACAGAGAGCCTTCCAATAATGCTGCAGGGCTCAGAATGCTTTAATGCTATTATTATACTATTACTATTATTGATATTATTATAGTCATTGTTATTACCTATAAGTATTAATGTTAATTGTAATTATTTTTTCAAGTTGTTCGAATCCAGACATGATAAATTTTATGTACCATTTACCTAAGGTAAATTTTATGCAGCTTTATAATCATTTAGGTTTTTAATTTTGAAACATTGTTAGATTCGTCAACGAAAAATGACAAATAAATTGTAATATTAAGAAATGATTTTTGGAATTTTGTGTTTCGTCGGCTAATCCTTCATGCTTTGACTACAGGGAAATAAGGAAGAAAAATAATAGATCTTTTGAAATGCGTTGCTATAGGAAAATTAGTAATTAAATAGATATACAAGAAGAATAAGAACGGGTTTTATTTGAGACTGTTCCAAGAGAAGAAAAGGAGATACATTGATAGGACATAAGACACCCAGGAATGGCTGCGTTAGGATACTATTCAGAAGAAAGAACAATGAATGGGTTTTCAGGCAGAGATTTCAATGTATAAAACAAATTATGAACTATGTCAAATGTGATTTAGACTTGAAGGCGCTTGACTTAAACAGAAAAAACGATGAATGTAAACAGAAAATGGGACTGTTATAAAATGTACTAATCGCATCAACAGTGGATTCAGTAATTCCGCCCTTCCCCGGTACTTTGATGATCTGCGCCCCGCCTGATGTGGGCTCTTCAAGGAATCCAAACCAAACGAAAAAAACTTCTAAGGAAATCTCAGATATTCTGCACCCTAAGCTACAGCTTATTATTTTAAAAATCGCCGCTATATAGCACTCAAGAAAAATCGTCATTCATAACTACATTTATGAACAGAAGTTTCAAAAAGAAATCCAAAAACAGAATTATAATTATGAAATTACATCATGCTTTTTTATTAATCCATAAAAAAACATATTGAAGATAGATTAAAAACAAAAAAGAAATTTCTATATCAAACCTCATTCTTTGTGAAGGGGACACTTTTTCTAGACCTCTTGACCAAGTTTTAGAAAAATTTGCTCGCCAGTCATCTCTTTATTACTTTATGTTATTTACTCCCTACAATCGTATCGAGCCTCGAAGTATCCCAAATCTATGAGAGACTATTTTTTGCTGATCTTTTCATAAGAGGAGTTCACCCTTCCTAGGACTCATCCTACCGAGATAACAGGAGTCAGTTCCTAAATTAAAGCTTACAGAAGTTCCCTTTTGAAACAAAAGAAACGCTTGACCGGGCTTCAGTGAGCTGGAGAAACCTTAAAACTGATATCATCTTCAATATAATTCTTCGGAACAAGTACTTGATGAATCTGTCTCTCTTTTTTTTTTTGGGGGGGGGGGGCAATTATCACCCGCCAACCTCAGTAGTACATTCTGCCAGAGCTACACAGAAATGATGTTCCAAAATGATTAGACCTACTCATATTCTTACTCAATCCTCAAACATGTAAACGTCTACTTGGCAGAAAAATTCCATTAAGAATCTGGGAATGTAGTGAATGTTCACTATTTAAAGCTGCATGAAACAAGTATTTGATTACTAAATAGACATAAACAAAGATGAAAGGATTCTTCATTCATATACGTAATATTCATAGGGTTCCGCAGCACCTTACATTGTTTGATCTCCAGCCAAGTACTTGCTAGTTCATAGTCTCTAGAGGATCAGTATATGTCTTCTACAACAGAAAATTTGTACGCATACAGGTATTCACGTTTCAAAATATCTTCACTTCTTATAAAGCGTAACATGCTACCACAGTAGATACGATTCTAGGAAATACAAATTTGTTAGTTCCACCAGCACTCAAAGCTGTGATAAGCTTACAAAATAGTTGCACCTTGCTGGGTTTCGATGAATAACGTTGGTAAAGAAGGACGAATTCAATGAGAAATGATGCTGGAATCGATAAAGTTCGAAGCTCTCTCATTTACTCGACCGCTTTGTAAATAATTTGAGTTATAATTCATGATGTATATTGTATACCAGCTTTTCAGTAAATTTTCAAACGTCCAAAACTAATACAAATTGCCGACATAGAAGCATTAGTACTAAACAACTGGTAAATTAAATTAGACACCGAGTCACAGACTGATAACGAGCTTCACCAAAATCCAACAAGCTTCACTCCTGCTTGATGTTCGTTTGGTAACCACTAACGTTTCAAATGTTTCAATTCAGTGAAATGAAACGCAGAACAATCTTTTCGACTTATACTTTTGTAGGTTGGCAACACGTACTCTGGAGGCTGTCGACGTTATTAGGCTCTCGACCCTATTAGGCGATGCCTCTAAACCACTTCTAACGCTTACCAGTGTGCCAGTAGTGTTGCACGGTAAATTACTCGTGGAAATGACTTATAAAGAGAAACGTCGTGTACGACAGCGCGCGTTGGCAGCACTACTTTCATCTGTGGAATTTCGGCCTCGTTGATCATGCGGGGTCGGTTGGTATTTGCGGTCCGTTGGATTATTCGGTCGGTTGAAATTGCGTCCGTTGGCGGTATACCTGATTTTTCATAGGAAAGTCGGTAATCGCATGTAGCCGCAACAATCAAAGACCGCAATATCAGGAGAGCAAAACAAGAGGCCGCAATACAAGAGACCGCAATTTGAAAAATAAAGTAGTGTAGCCAACCGACATATTGGGTGACTAACATTTCTTTTTCATTGGATAATTTTAAGGGAATTTGTTTGCGTGAAAATGACGTCGAGTATGACGAATGGTTATTCTTATTCACAGTTATTCATGTCTATTGCGTAGATTGGAATTATTATGTTTCTATGACTTTCCCTGTCACTCTTATCATTGGTTCGCGGTCGCATGTTATGATAATTATTTTAGCTGACAAGGGACAGAATTGTCAGATTTTGGTGAGATTTTTTATTCCGCGTTAAAACAATCTGAAAACGAATTCTTCGAAGTTTATTATAAATTATTACAAAACTCGTTATTAAATTGTTGCATACATGCGAACAACACAATTGAAATATTTAATTGGTCGCCGGGTTCTCAATATTTACATTCCTCGGGAGCAGTATTGAGAGTAATGATGATCTGGGATTTTATTGAACGTTTCTGTTGGTGAGTATGAAACTGATGATTTATTTGTTTGTGAAACTGTCAGTTGCTGTATAGTTTAGAATATATCACGGGAAACTTTTTAACATCGCTGTTTCGTATTGAATGTACCACAATCAAGTAAAATTCAGTTATAACTAGGTTTTATTTAGACGCCGCATTATTTCCACTAATCGGTTATTTGTACACATTTCAGAATTACACTCCCATGCAAGATGTATGATGACCATGATCAGTGAACAGCGATCTGTTTTCAGTCAGATTTACATACAGCCTTTCAAGTTCTCATGGTAGAAATGATGATACTGTATTGAGTGTCACTTAGGCCTATTTATTTGGTTTTAAGATATATTTAACATTATTACAATCTTTAGTAGTTCTAGGATTTTGGAGTCCTTATGTCAATGCGCCCTGTTTTCGGTGTATGTCGTTTTTCAGCAGAAGTGAGAACGGGATCGTCCCTTCAATATCTCTGTCACCATGCTCAAATATGCGAATTCTCAGGTTCGGCGTGAGACGCTCGAGACAAGGCTTTCTTCATTAAGAGGAGGATAGTCACTTAATAACAGATTTCTAACCATGCATTGCATAATAGTTCAATAAATATGAGCTTCGCCGCATTTTTTATGATTTTTTTTTTTTTAGTAATATTTGTACTGTGAACAGTTCATGTATTGTAAAAACTGGATTCCCAGTTCCACGTCATGCAAATGAAATTGTGTGAAAGATACATCTCTACTTTCATGTGGATGTATTTAATATTGAGGACGAATAAACTCCTACTTCAAAGTTTGTTAAAATGAATGTAGTATGTATACAAACTCTAGAGTACAATGTCGCATATTAATGAACATTTGCAATCGTATCTGGTGACTAACCCACGTATACATATACTCGAATTACTTATCGTGATTTTTTTTTTTTTTTTTGTAATTGCGTGCAATGCCACTGTTGTTCTGAGGGGTCAGAAAGTGATTCTGCTGGAAATGTTATTCGAAATAATGAAGGAGACTATTTGAAAAACGCTGAGTAGTGTTGTGCATTATGGTTATGAAACATAAACCAAAAAGTGACAGGAGAAAAAAGTAAGGTTGCATGTTTTTCGGGATTTCATAGAGAATTTGAACTTTAATTTCCGAATCGCACCTAATAATATTATTAACACGGTGTAGTGATTAGTGCTTAACTGTTTTGATAATTAGTAGTCCTCATAAACGATAAACTTCATGTAGGAACTGTGCTCTATTCTGAAAATTCGTGGGGTATGGGGAAGCACAGATTACAAAATTTATGATTTGATCAAAATTTTCTCAAACAAATATTGATTTAACGCGAATAAATGTACCACCAGTAAACATTATTTATTTATTTTGTATGTAAGCCCCACTCACAGCTGGTTCAGCCAATTCGGTGGTCAACTTCTGGTATTGTAGGGGCTACAATTCTTGTAATTTCCAAATTGAAAATTGGATCGTGGTGCCATATTTTCAAACTGTTGCAACGGTGAAAATTAACCAAAAATAGCAGGTTCCTGTGGTTTTCTAGAAGCATTCACTGGTGAACTGAAATTGTAAACCAATAATTTGTAGTGCAAAATGTGAATCAAACTTGTTTATTCTTTAATTACCGTCTTCCGATAGCCTCCAGTTTTAAGGATATTTTTTTTTAAATCGAAATCTTATTGCCGGTAGCAGACACCCAGTAGGTATATGATATAAGTAAAGCACGAGTGCATAGTTTCTTTATAATAGGTACCGCCATCTATAGAAAATAACAAACTTTGCTTTTAATAGAACGCGTTATTTTTTGCTACATTAATAATCAAATTAAGCAGTTGAAAATAATATGCATTGTAGAAATACGTATGTGGTAAATGCTTAAAATTACAACATTTCAAGTTAACAAAGGAAAAACAATTGAAAAATCAATAGAAGATTTGATGGAATGCACTAGAAACTAAAATCACAAAATGGGAGATATTTAATCGTAATCCAAAATAAAAATAATTTAAATAGAAAATTAAAAAAGCTATAGGCCAAAGCACTTTTTTTAAAGTAGGTATGTTTTTTAGTTTTTCTCTCTGAATAAAATAAATAAAAGCCACCCTTCGATGTCAATAAAAAAATAGCAAATTGTTTTTTGATGCGAAGAAATTTGTCCATTGGCTAAAAATTTCAAAATTAATCATCATAACAAAAAATTCCCCCCCCCCCAATGGATGATTCTTTCTATTTTTGTCACAAGAGTCCAATTTTCTTCGAATTTTCTACTCAAGTAATGCAATATTCTGATATTAAATAAATTTGAATTTTTTTAT
>JAJSSI010000173.1:0-44195 GCA_031841125.1 Acanthococcus lagerstroemiae
GAAAAATAGGGTCACCTGTTACAAATTTGGTACTTTTTCATGAAGTCAACTAACAGGTTTGTTTGTAGAACTGTTTAAAAATTTGCAAAAGTAGGGCCTACACGTCATCAAGCTACTCATTTTCTGATTATGACGTATGGAAAAATAAGTACACCTACAGAAAATAGTCGGCAACTTCTCCCATTTCTTAATTTATGTTGTTGGTGATCCCGTTTTACGAAATTGCTTCTTAATAGCGAACACCCCATTAGGCAATTGATTTTTCTATTGAATTTAGTGGGACAACAGCTGCACTTCAAGGTGATAGCAGACACCTCCAGCATATTCTTAATTTGCATTTTTGGCGGGGTGTTTTCAAGAACTCCATTTTTGAAAAATTATGATCTTTACCTGGCGACAGAATTCTTAATCAAGTATACTTGGACTACACCTACAATATCAGTTTCTCTTTCTTCAAACAATAATATCAGGTAATCAATGCAGCATGTCAAGCACCATGTGTGTAGATATCTATTCCATGAAAAAGAGGGTCACCTGTTACAAATTTGGTACATTTTCATGAAGTCAACTAACAGATTTGCTTGTAGAACTCTTTAAAAATTTGCAAAAGTAGGGCCTACACGTCATCATGCAACTCGTTTTCTGATTTTTGCGTATGGGAAAATACGTACACGTACAGAAAATAGTGCGCAATTTCTTCCATCTCTTAATTTATGTTGTTGGTGGTCCCGTTTTACGAAATTGCTTCTTAAAAGCGAACACCCCATTAGGCAATTGATTTTTCTATTGAATTTAGAGGGACAACAATTGCACTTCAAGGTGATAGCAGAAACCTCCAGCATATTCTTAATTTGCATTTTCTGGGATGTGTTTTCAAGAACTCCATTTTTGAAGGATCATGATTTTTACCAGGCGACAGAATTCTAAATCGAGTATACGTGTACTACACCTACAATCTCAGTTTTCTTTTTTCAAACAATAAAATCAGGAAATGAATGCATCATGTCAAGCACCTTTTGTGTGTAGATAACTATTCCGTGAAAAATAGGGTCACCTGTTACAAATTTGGTACTTTTTCATGAAGTCAACTAACAGGTTTGTTTGTAGAACTGTTTAAAAATTTGCAAAAGTAGGGCCTACACTTCATCAAGCAACTCATTTTCTGATTATGAAGTATGGAAAAATAAGTACACGTACAGAAAATTGTCGGCAACTTCTCCCATTTTTTAATTAATGTTGTTGGTGGTCCCGTTTTACGAAATAGCTTCTTAATAGCGAACACCCCATTAGGCAATTGATTTTTCTATTGAATTTAGTGGGACAACAGCTGCACTTCAAGGTAATAGCAGACACCTCCAGCATATTCTTAATTTGCATTTTTGGCGGGGTGTTTTCAAGAACTCCATTTTTGAAAAATTATCATTTTTACCTGGCGACAGAATTCTTAATCAAGTATACTTGGACTACACCTACAATCTCAGTTCTCTTTTCCATACAATAATATCAGGAAATCAATGCATCATGTCACGCACCTTGTGGGTGGATAAAAATTCCATGAAAAATAGGGTCAACCTTTACAAATTTGGTACGTTTTCATGAAGTCAACAAACGTATTTGTTTGTAGAACTGTTCAAAAATTTGCAAAAGTAGCGCCTAAACTTTATCAAGCAACTCGTTTTCTGATTATGGTTTTTGGGAAATTAAGTACACGTACAGAAAATAGTGCGCAAATGCTTCCATCTCTTAATTTATGTTGTTGGTGGTCCCGTTTTACGAAATTGCTTCTTAAAAGCGAACACCCCATTAGGCAATTGATTTTTCCATTGAATTTAGTGGGACAACAACTGCACTTCCAGGTAATAGCAGACACCTCCAGCATATTCTTAATTTGCATTTTCTGGGATGTGTTTTCAAGAACTCCATTTTTGAAGGATCATGATTTTTACCAGGCGACAGAATTCTAAATCGAGTATACGTGTACTACACCTACAATCTCAGTTTTCTTTTTTCAAACAATAAAATCAGGAAATGAATGCATCATGTCAAGCACCTTTTGTGTGTAGATAACTATTCCGTGAAAAATAGGGTCACCTGTTACAAATTTGGTACTTTTTCATGAAGTCAACTAACAGGTTTGTTTGTAGAACTGTTTAAAAATTTGCAAAAGTAGGGCCTACACTTCATCAAGCAACTCCTTTTCTGATTATGAAGTATGGAAAAATAAGTACACGTACACAAAATTGTCGGCAACTTCTCCCATTTTTTAATTAATGTTGTTGGTGGTCCCGTTTTCCGAAATAGCTTCTTAATAGCGAACACCCCATTAGGCAATTGATTTTCCTATTGAATTTAGGGGGACAACAACTGCACTTCAAGGTAATAGCAGACACCTCCAGCATATTTTTAATTTGCATTTTTGGCGGGGTGTTTTCAAGAACTCCATTTTTGAAAAATTATGATTTTTACCTGGCGACAGAATTCTTGATCAAGTATACTTGGACTACACCTACAATCTTTGTTTTTTTTTCCAAACAATAATATCAGGAAATCAGTGCATCATGTCAAGCACCTTGTGGGTGGATAAAAATTCCATGAAAAATAGGGTCAACCTTTACAAATTTGGTACATTTTCGTGAAGTCAACAAACTTATTTGTTCGTAGGACTGTTTAAAAATTTGCAAAAGTAGCGCCTACACGTCATCAAGCAACTCGTTAACTGATTATGGTTTTAGGGAAAATAAGTACACATACAGAAAATAGTGCGCAACTTCTTCCATTTCTTAATTTATGTTGTTGGTGGTCCAGTTTTACGAAATGGCTTCTTAAATGCGAACACTTCATGAGGCAATTGATTTTTCTATTGAATTTAGTGGGACAACAACTGCACTTGAAGGTAATATGAGCCACTTCCAGCATATTCTTAATTTGCATTTTTGGCGGTGTGTTTTCAAGAACTCCATTTTTGAAAAATCATGATTTTTACCAGGCGACAGAATTCTTAATCGAGTATACGTGTGCTACACCTACAATATCAGTTTCTCTTTCTTCAAACAATAATATCAGGAAATCAATGCAGCATGTCAAGCACCATGTGTGTAGATATCTATTGCATGAAAAAGAGGGTCACCTGTTACAAATTTGGTACATTTTAATGAAGTCAACTAACAGATTTGTTTGTAGAACTGTTTAAAAATTTGCAAAAGTAGGGCCTACACTTCAACAAGCAACTCATTTTCTGATTATGAAGTATGGAAAAATAAGTACACGTACAGAAAATTGTCGGCAACTTCTCCCATTTTTTAATTAATGTTGTTGGTGGTCCCGTTTTACGAAATAGCTTCTTAATAGCGAACACCCCATTAGGCAATTGATTTTTCTATTGAATTTAGTGGGACAACAGCTGCACTTCAAGGTAATAGCAGACACCTCCAGCATATTCTTAATTTGCATTTTCTGGGATGTGTTTTCAAGAACTCCATTTTTGAAGGATCATGATTTTTACCAGGCGACAGAATTCTAAATCGAGTATACGTGTACTACACCTACAATCTCAGTTTTCTTTTTTCAAACAATAAAATCAGGAAATCAATGCATCATGTCAAGCACCTTTTGTGTGTAGATAACTATTCCGTGAAAAATAGGGTCACCTGTTACAAATTTGGTACTTTTTCATGAAGTCAACTAACAGGTTTGTTTGTAGAACTGTTTAAAAATTTGCAAAAGTAGGGCCTACACTTCATCAAGCAACTCATTTTCTGATTATGAAGTATGGAAAAATAAGTACACGTACAGAAAATTGTCGGCAACTTCTCCCATTTTTTAATTAATGTTCTTGGTGGTCCCGTTTTACGAAATAGCTTCTTAATAGCGAACACCCCATTAGGCAATTGATTTTTCTATTGAATTTAGTGGGACAACAGCTGCACTTCAAGGTAATAGCAGACACCTCCAGCATATTCTTAATTTGCATTTTTGGCGGGGTGTTTTCAAGAACTCCATTTTTGAAAAATTATGATTTTTACCTGGCGACAGAATTCTTAATCAAGTATACTTGGACTACACCTACAATATCAGTTTCTCTTTCTTCAAACAATAATATCAGGTAATCAATGCAGCATGTCAAGCACCATGTGTGTAGATATCTATTCCATGAAAAAGAGGGTCACCTGTTACAAATTTGGTACATTTTCATGAAGTCAACTAACAAATTTGTTTGTAGAACTGTTCAAAAATTTGCAAAAGTAGCGCCTAAACTTTATCAAGCAACTCGTTTTCTGATTATGGTTTTTGGGAAATTAAGTACACGTACAGAAAATAGTGCGCAAATTCTTCCATCTCTTAATTTATGTTGTTGGTGGTCCCGTTTTGCGAAATTGCTTCTTAAAAGCGAACACCTCATTAGGCAATTGATTTTTCCATTGAATTTAGTGGGACAACAACTGCACTTCCAGGTAATAGCAGACACCTCCAGCATATTCTTAATTTGCATTTTCTGGGATGTGTTTTCAAGAACTCCATTTTTGAAGGATCATGATTTTTACCAGGCGACAGAATTCTAAATCGAGTATACGTGTACTACACCCACAATCTCAGTTTTCTTTTTTCAAACAATGAAATAAGGAAATCACTGCATCATGTCAAGCACCTTGTGTGTAGATAACTATTCCGTGAAAAATAGGGTCACCTGTTACAAATTTGGTACTTTTTCATGAAGTCAACTAACAGGTTTGTTTGTAGAACTCTTTAAAAATTTGCAAAAGTAGGGCCTACACTTCATCAAGCAACTCGTTTTCTGATTATTGCGTATGTGAAAATAAGTACACGTACAGAAAATTGTCGGCAACTTCTCCCATTTTTTAATTAATGTTGTTGGTGGTCCCGTTTTACGAAATAGCTTCTTAATAGCGAACACCCCATTAGGCAATTGATTTTTCTATTGAATTTAGTGGGACAACAGCTGCACTTCAAGGAAATAGCAGACACCTCCAGCATATTCTTAATTTGCATTTTTGGCGGGGTGTTTTCAAGAACTCCATTTTTGAAAAATTATGATTTTTACCAGGCGACAGAATTCTAAATCGAGTATACGTGTACTACACCTCCAATCTCAGTTTTATTTTTTCAAACAATAAAATCAGGAAATCAATGCAGCATGTCAAGCACCATGTGTGTAGATATCTATTCCATGAAAAAGAGGGTCACCTGTTAAAAATTTGGTACATTTTCATGAAGTCAACTAACAGATTTGGTTGTAGAACTGTTTAAAAATTTGCAACAGTAGCACCTGAACTTCATCAAGCAACTCGTTTTCTGATTATGGTGTATGGGAAAATAAGTACACGTACAGAAAATAGTCGGCAACATCTCCCATTTCTTAATTTAAGTTGTTGGTGGTCCGTTTTACGAAATGGCTTCTTAAACGCGAACACCCCACTAGGCAATTGATTTTTCTATTGTATTCAATTGGACAGACACTACACTTCTAGGTAATATCATAAACCTTAAGCATATACTTAATTTGCATTTTTTGGGGTGTGTTTTCAAGAACTCCATATTTGAAGGATCATGATTTTTACCAGGCGACAGAATTCTAAATCGAGTATACGTGTACTACACCTACAATCTCAGTTTTCTTTTTTCAAACAATAAAATCAGGAAATCAATGCATCATGTCAAGCACCTTTTGTGTGTAGATAACTATTCCGTGAAAAATAGGGTCACCTGTTACAAATTTGGTACTTTTTCATGAAGTCAACTAACAGGTTTGTTTGTAGAACTGTTTAAAAATTTGCAAAAGTAGGGCCTACACTTCATCAAGCAACTCATTTTCTGATTATGAAGTATGGAAAAATAAGTACACGTACTGAAAATTGTCGGCAACTTCTCCCATTTTTTAATTAATGTTGTTGGTGGTCCCGTTTTACGAAATAGCTTCTTAATAGCGAACACCCCATTAGGCAATTGATTTTTCTATTGAATTTAGTGGGACAACAGCTGCACTTCAAGGTAATAGCAGACACCTCCAGCATATTCTTAATTTGCATTTTTGGCGGGGTGTTTTCAAGAACTCCATTTTTGAAAAATTATGATTTTTACCTGGCAACAGAATTCTTAATCAAGTATACTTGGACTACACCTACAATCTCAGTTCTTTTTTCCATACAATAATATCAGGAAATCAATGCATCATGTCAAGCACCTTGTGTGTAGATAACTATTCCGTGAAAAATAGGGTCACCTGTTACAAATTTGGTACTTTTTCATGAAGTCAACTAACAGGTTTGTTTGTAGAACTCTTTAAAAATTTGCAAAAGTAGGGCCTACACTTCATCAAGCAACTCGTTTTCTGATTATTGCGTATGTGAAAATAAGTACACGTACAGAAAATAGTGCACAACTTCTTCCATTTCTTAATTTATGTTGTTGGTGGTCCCGTTTTACGAAATGGCTTCTTAATAGCGAACACCCCATTAGGCAATTGATTTTCCTATTGAATTTAGGGGGACAACAACTGCACTTCAAGGTAATAGCAGACACCTCCAGCATATTTTTAATTTGCATTTTTGGCGGGGTGTTTTCAAGAACTCCATTTTTGAAAAATTATGATTTTTACCTGGCGACAGAATTCTTGATCAAGTATACTTGGACTACACCTACAATCTTTTTTTTTTTTTCCAAACAATAATATCAGGAAATCAATGCATCATGTCAAGCACCTTGTGGGTGGATAAAAATTCCATGAAAAATAGGGTCAACCTTTACAAATTTGGTACATTTTCGTGAAGTCAACAAACTTATTTGTTCGTAGGACTGTTTAAAAATTTGCAAAAGTAGCGCCTACACGTCATCAAGCAACTCGTTAACTGATTATGGTTTTAGGGAAAATAAGTACACATACAGAAAATAGTGCGCAACTTCTTCCATTTCTTAATTTATGTTGTTGGTGGTCCAGTTTTACGAAATGGCTTCTTAAATGCGAACACTTCATGAGGCAGTTGATTTTTCTATTGAATTTAGTGGGACAACAACTGCACTTGAAGGTAATATGAGCCACTTCCAGCATATTCTTAATTTGCATTTTTGGCGGTGTGTTTTCAAGAACTCCATTTTTGAAAAATCATGATTTTTACCAGGCGACAGAATTCTTAATCGAGTATACGTGTGCTACACCTACAATATCAGTTTCTCTTTCTTCAAACAATAATATCAGGAAATCAATGCAGCATGTCAAGCACCATGTGTGTAGATATCTATTGCATGAAAAAGAGGGTCACCTGTTACAAATTTGGTACATTTTAATGAAGACAACTAACAGATTTGTTTGTAGAACTGTTTAAAAATTTGCAAAAGTAGGGCCTACACTTCATCAAGCAACTCATTTTCTGATTATGAAGTATGGAAAAATAAGTACACGTACAGAAAATTGTCGGCAACTTCTCCCACTTTTAATTAATGTTGTTGGTGGTCCCGTTTTACGAAATAGCTTCTTAATAGCGAACACCCCATTAGGCAATTGATTTTTCTATTGAATTTAGTGGGACAACAGCTGCACTTCAAGGTAATAGCAGACACCTCCAGCATATTCTTAATTTGCATTTTTGGCGGGGTGTTTTCAAGAACTCCATTTTTGAAAAATTATGATTTTTACCAGGCGACAGAATTCTAAATCGAGTATACGTGTACTACACCTACAATCTCAGTTTTCTTTTTTCAAACAATAAAATCAGGAAATGAATGCATCATGTCAAGCACCTTTTGTGTGTAGATAACTATTCCGTGAAAAATAGGGTCACCTGTTACAAATTTGGTACTTTTTCATGAAGTCAACTATCAGGTTTGTTTGTAGAACTGTTTAAAAATTTGCAAAAGTAGGGCCTACACTTCATCAAGCAACTCATTTTCTGATTATGAAGTATGGAAAAATAAGTACACGTACAGAAAATTGTCGGCAACTTCTCCCATTTTTTAATTAATGTTGTTGGTGGTCCCGTTTTACGAAATAGCTTCTTAATAGCGAACACCCCATTAGGCAATTGATTTTTCTATTGAATTTAGTGGGACAACAGCTGCACTTCAAGGTAATAGCAGACACCTCCAGCATATTCTTAATTTGCATTTTTGGCGGGGTGTTTTCAAGAACTCCATTTTTGAAAAATTATGATTTTTACCAGGCGACAGAATTCTAAATCGAGTATACGTGTACTACACCTACAATCTCAGTTTTCTTTTTTCAAACAATGAAATAAGGAAATCAATGCATCATGTCAAGCACCTTGTGTGTAGATAACTATTCCGTGAAAAATAGGGTCACCTGTTACAAATTTGGTACTTTTTCATGAAGTCAACTATCAGGTTTGTTTGTAGAACTGTTTAAAAATTTGCAAAAGTAGGGCTTACACTTCATCAAGCAACTCATTTTCTGATTATGAAGTATGGAAAAATAAGTACACGTACAGAAAATTGTCGGCAACTTCTCCCATTTTTTAATTAATGTTGTTGGTGGTCCCGTTTTACGAAATAGCTTCTTAATAGCGAACACCCCATTAGGCAATTGATTTTTCTATTGAATTTAGTGGGACAACAGCTGCACTTCAAGGTAATAGCAGACACCTCCAGCATATTCTTAATTTGCATTTTTGGCGGGGTGTTTTCAAGAACTCCATTTTTGAAAAATTATGATTTTTACCTGGCGACAGAATTCTTAATCAAGTATACTTGGACTACACCTACAATCTCAGTTCTTTTTTCCATACAATAATATCAGGAAATCAATGCATCATGTCAAGCACCTTGTGGGTGGATAAAAATTCCATGAAAAATAGGGTCAACTATTACAAATTTGGTACATTTTCATGAAGTCAACAAACGTATTAGTTTGTAGAACAGTTCAAAAATTTGCAAAAGTAGCGCCTAAACTTTATCAAGCAACTCGTTTTCTGATTATGGTTTTTGGGAAAATAAGTACACGTACAGAAAATAGTGCGCAAATTCTTCCATCTCTTAATTTATGTTGTTGGTGGTCCCGTTTTACGAAATTGCTTCTTAAAAGCGAACACCCCATTAGGCAATTGATTTTTCTATGAATTTAGTGGGACAACAGCTGCACTTCAAGGTGATAGCAGACACCTCCAGCATATTCTTAATTTGCATTTTTGGCGGGGTGTTTTCAAGAACTCCATTTTTGAAAAATTATGATCTTTACCTGGCGACAGAATTCTTAATCAGGTATACTTAGACTACACCTACAATATCAGTTTCTCTTTCTTCAAACAATAATATCAGGAAATCAATGCAGCATGTCAAGCACCTTGTGTGTGGATAACTATTCCGTGAAAAATAGGGTCACCTGTTACAAATTTGGTACTTTTTCATGAAGTCAACTAACAGGTTTGTTTGTAGAACTGTTTAAAAATTTGCAAAAGTAGGGCCTACACGTCATCAAGCTACTCATTTTCTGATTATGACGTATGGAAAAATAAGTACACCTACAGAAAATAGTCGGCAACTTCTCCCATTTCTTAATTTATGTTGTTGGTGGTCCGGTTTTACGAAAGGGCTTCTTAAAAGCGAACACCCCATTAGGCAATTTATTTTTCTATTGAATTTAGTGGGACAACAACTGCACTTGAAGGTAATAGCAGACACCTCCAGCATATTCTTAAGATGCATTTTTGGCGGGGTGTTTTCAAGACCTCCATTTTCAAAAAATCATGATTTTTACCAGGCGACAGAATTCTTAATCGAGTATACGTGTGCTACCCCTACAATATCAGTTTTCATTCTTCAAACAATAATATCAGGAGATCAATGCATTATGTCAAGCACCATGTGTGTAGATAACTATTCCATGAAAAAGAGGGTCACCTGTTACAAATTTGGTACATTTTCATGAAGTCAACGAACAGATTTGTTTGTAGAACATTTTAAAAATTTGCAAAAGTAGGGCCTACACGTCATCAAGCTACTCATTTTCTGATTATGACGTATGGAAAAAAAAGTACACGTACAGAAAATAGTCGGCAACTTCTCCCATATCTTAATTTATGTTGTTGGTGGTCCCGTTTTACGAAATTGCTTCCTAATAGCGAACACCCCATTAGGCAATTGATTTTTCTATTGAATTTAGTGGGACAACAGCTGCACTTCAAGGTAATAGCAGACACCTCCAGCATATTCTTAATTTGCATTTTTGGCGGGGTGTTTTCAAGAACTCCATTTTTGAAAAATTATGATTTTTACCTGGCAACAGAATTCTTAATCAAGTATACTTGGACTACACCTACAATCTCAGTTCTTTTTTCCATACAATAATATCAGGAAATCAATGCATCATGTCAAGCACCTTGTGTGTAGATAACTATTCCGTGAAAAATAGGGTCACCTGTTACAAATTTGGTACTTTTTCATGAAGTCAACTAACAGGTTTGTTTGTAGAACTCTTTAAAAATTTGCAAAAGTAGGGCCTACACTTCATCAAGCAACTCGTTTTCTGATTATTGCGTATGTGAAAATAAGTACACGTACAGAAAATAGTGCACAACTTCTTCCATTTCTTAATTTATGTTGTTGGTGGTCCCGTTTTACGAAATGGCTTCTTAATAGCGAACACCCCATTAGGCAATTGATTTTCCTATTGAATTTAGGGGGACAACAACTGCACTTCAAGGTAATAGCAGACACCTCCAGCATATTTTTAATTTGCATTTTTGGCGGGGTGTTTTCAAGAACTCCATTTTTGAAAAATTATGATTTTTACCTGGCGACAGAATTCTTGATCAAGTATACTTGGACTACACCTACAATCTTTTTTTTTTTTTCCAAACAATAATATCAGGAAATCAATGCATCATGTCAAGCACCTTGTGGGTGGATAAAAATTCCATGAAAAATAGGGTCAACCTTTACAAATTTGGTACATTTTCGTGAAGTCAACAAACTTATTTGTTCGTAGGACTGTTTAAAAATTTGCAAAAGTAGCGCCTACACGTCATCAAGCAACTCGTTAACTGATTATGGTTTTAGGGAAAATAAGTACACATACAGAAAATAGTGCGCAACTTCTTCCATTTCTTAATTTATGTTGTTGGTGGTCCAGTTTTACGAAATGGCTTCTTAAATGCGAACACTTCATGAGGCAGTTGATTTTTCTATTGAATTTAGTGGGACAACAACTGCACTTGAAGGTAATATGAGCCACTTCCAGCATATTCTTAATTTGCATTTTTGGCGGTGTGTTTTCAAGAACTCCATTTTTGAAAAATCATGATTTTTACCAGGCGACAGAATTCTTAATCGAGTATACGTGTGCTACACCTACAATATCAGTTTCTCTTTCTTCAAACAATAATATCAGGAAATCAATGCAGCATGTCAAGCACCATGTGTGTAGATATCTATTGCATGAAAAAGAGGGTCACCTGTTACAAATTTGGTACATTTTAATGAAGACAACTAACAGATTTGTTTGTAGAACTGTTTAAAAATTTGCAAAAGTAGGGCCTACACTTCATCAAGCAACTCATTTTCTGATTATGAAGTATGGAAAAATAAGTACACGTACAGAAAATTGTCGGCAACTTCTCCCACTTTTTAATTAATGTTGTTGGTGGTCCCGTTTTACGAAATAGCTTCTTAATAGCGAACACCCCATTAGGCAATTGATTTTTCTATTGAATTTAGTGGGACAACAGCTGCACTTCAAGGTAATAGCAGACACCTCCAGCATATTCTTAATTTGCATTTTTGGCGGGGTGTTTTCAAGAACTCCATTTTTGAAAAATTATGATTTTTACCAGGCGACAGAATTCTAAATCGAGTATACGTGTACTACACCTACAATCTCAGTTTTCTTTTTTCAAACAATAAAATCAGGAAATGAATGCATCATGTCAAGCACCTTTTGTGTGTAGATAACTATTCCGTGAAAAATAGGGTCACCTGTTACAAATTTGGTACTTTTTCATGAAGTCAACTATCAGGTTTGTTTGTAGAACTGTTTAAAAATTTGCAAAAGTAGGGCCTACACTTCATCAAGCAACTCATTTTCTGATTATGAAGTATGGAAAAATAAGTACACGTACAGAAAATTGTCGGCAACTTCTCCCATTTTTTAATTAATGTTGTTGGTGGTCCCGTTTTACGAAATAGCTTCTTAATAGCGAACACCCCATTAGGCAATTGATTTTTCTATTGAATTTAGTGGGACAACAGCTGCACTTCAAGGTAATAGCAGACACCTCCAGCATATTCTTAATTTGCATTTTTGCGGGGTGTTTTCAAGAACTCCATTTTTGAAAAATTATGATTTTTACCAGGCGACAGAATTCTAAATCGAGTATACGTGTACTACACCTACAATCTCAGTTTTCTTTTTTCAAACAATAAAATCAGGAAATGAATGCATCATGTCAAGCACCTTTTGTGTGTAGATAACTATTCCGTGAAAAATAGGGTCACCTGTTACAAATTTGGTACTTTTTCATGAAGTCAACTATCAGGTTTGTTTGTAGAACTGTTTAAAAATTTGCAAAAGTAGGGCTTACACTTCATCAAGCAACTCATTTTCTGATTATGAAGTATGGAAAAATAAGTACACGTACAGAAAATTGTCGGCAACTTCTCCCATTTTTTAATTAATGTTGTTGGTGGTCCCGTTTTACGAAATAGCTTCTTAATAGCGAACACCCCATTAGGCAATTGATTTTTCTATTGAATTTAGTGGGACAACAGCTGCACTTCAAGGTAATAGCAGACACCTCCAGCATATTCTTAATTTGCATTTTTGGCGGGGTGTTTTCAAGAACTCCATTTTTGAAAAATTATGATTTTTACCTGGCGACAGAATTCTTAATCAAGTATACTTGGACTACACCTACAATCTCAGTTCTTTTTTCCATACAATAATATCAGGAAATCAATGCATCATGTCAAGCACCTTGTGGGTGGATAAAAATTCCATGAAAAATAGGGTCAACTATTACAAATTTGGTACATTTTCATGAAGTCAACAAACGTATTAGTTTGTAGAACAGTTCAAAAATTTGCAAAAGTAGCGCCTAAACTTTATCAAGCAACTCGTTTTCAGATTATGGTTTTTGGGAAAATAAGTACACGTACAGAAAATAGTGCGCAAATTCTTCCATCTCTTAATTTATGTTGTTGGTGGTCCCGTTTTACGAAATTGCTTCTTAAAAGCGAACACCCCATTAGGCAATTGATTTTTCTATGAATTTAGTGGGACAACAGCTGCACTTCAAGGTGATAGCAGACACCTCCAGCATATTCTTAATTTGCATTTTTGGCGGGGTGTTTTCAAGAACTCCATTTTTGAAAAATTATGATCTTTACCTGGCGACAGAATTCTTAATCTGGTATACTTAGACTACACCTACAATATCAGTTTCTCTTTCTTCAAACAATAATATCAGGAAATCAATGCAGCATGTCAAGCACCTTGTGTGTGGATAACTATTCCGTAAAAAATAGGGTCACCTGTTACAAATTTGGTACTTTTTCATGAAGTCAACTAACAGGTTTGTTTGTAGACCTGTTTAAAAATTTGCAAAAGTAGGGCCTACACGTCATCAAGCTACTCATTTTCTGATTATGACGTATGGAAAAATAAGTACACCTACAGAAAATAGTCGGCAACTTCTCCCATTTCTTAATTTATGTTGTTGGTGGTCCGGTTTTACGAAAGGGCTTCTTAAAAGCGAACACCCCATTAGGCAATTTATTTTTCTATTGAATTTAGTGGGACAACAACTGCACTTGAAGGTAATAGCAGACACCTCCAGCATATTCTTAAGATGCATTTTTGGCGGGGTGTTTTCAAGACCTCCATTTTCAAAAAATCATGATTTTTACCAGGCGACAGAATTCTTAATCGAGTATACGTGTGCTACCCCTACAATATCAGTTTTCATTCTTCAAACAATAATATCAGGAGATCAATGCATTATGTCAAGCACCATGTGTGTAGATAACTATTCCATGAAAAAGAGGGTCACCTGTTACAAATTTGGTACATTTTCATGAAGTCAACGAACAGATTTGTTTGTAGAACATTTTAAAAATTTGCAAAAGTAGGGCCTACACGTCATCAAGCTACTCATTTTCTGATTATGACGTATGGAAAAAAAAGTACACGTACAGAAAATAGTCGGCAACTTCTCCCATATCTTAATTTATGTTGTTGGTGGTCCCGTTTTACGAAATTGCTTCCTAATAGCGAACACCCCATTAGGCAATTGATTTTTCAATTGAATTTAGTGGGACAACAGCTCCACATCAAGGTGATAGCAGACACCTCAAGCATATTCTTAATTTGCATTTTTGGCGGGCTGTTTTCATGAACTCCATTTTTGAAAAATTATGATTTTTACCTGGCGACAGAATTCCTAATCAAGTATACTTGGACTACACCTACAATCTCAGTTTTTTTTCCACACAATAATATCAGGAAATCAATGCATCATGTCAAGCACATTGTGGGTGGATAAAAACTCCATGAAAAATAGGGTCAACCTTTACAAATTTGGTACATTTTCATGAAGTCAACAAACGTATTAGTTTGTAGAACAGTTCAAAAATTTGCAAAAGTAGCGCCTAAACTTTATCAAGCAACTCGTTTTCAAATTATGGTTTTTGGGAAAATAAGTACACGTACAGAAAATAGTGCGCAAATTCTTCCATCTCTTAATTTATGTTGTTGGTGGTCCCGTTTTACGAAATTGCTTCTTAAAAGCGAACACCCCATTAGGCAATTGATTTTTCTATTGAATTTAGTGGGACAACAACTGCACTTGAAGGTAATATGAGCCACCTCCAGCATATTCTTAAATTGCATTTTTAGCGGTGTGTTTTCAAGAACTCCATTTTTGAAAAATCATGATTTTTACCAGGCGACAGAATTCTTAATCGAGTATACGTGTGCTACACGTACAATATCAGTTTCTCTTTCTTCAAACAATAATATCAGGAAATCAATGCAGCATGTCAAGCACCATGTGTGTAGATATCTATTGCATGAAAAAGAGGGTCACCTGTTACAAATTTGGTACATTTTCATGAAGTCAACTAACAGATTTGTTTGTAGAACCCTTTAAAAATTTGCAAAAGTAGGGCCTATACTTCATCAAGCAACTCGTTTTCTGATTATTGCGTATGGGAAAATAAGTACACGTACAGAAAATAGTGCGCAATTTCTTCCATTTCTTAATTTATGTTGTTCTTGGTCCCGTTTTACGAAATGGCTTCTTACAAGCGAACACCCCATTAGGCAATTGATTTTTCTATTTAATTCAATTGGACAACACTACACTTCAAGGTAATATCATAAACCTCCAGCATATTCTCAATTTGCAGTTATAGTGGTGGGTTTTCATGGAACTCCTTTTTGAAAAATCATGATTTTTACTAGGCGACAGATTTCCTAATAGAGTATACTTGTACTAAACCTACAATCCCAGTTTTCTTTTTCAAAAAATAATTTAAGGAGATCAATACATCATGTCAAGCACCTTGTTTGTGGATAAAAATTCCATGAAAAAATAGGGTCAACAATTACAAATTTGGTACATTTTCATGAAGTCAACAAACGTATTAGTTTGTAGAACAGTTCAAAAATTTGCAAAAGTAGCGCCTAAACTTTATCAAGCAACTCGTTTTCAAATTATGGTTTTTGGAAAATAAGTACACGTACAGAAAATAGTGCGCAAATTCTTCCATCTCTTAATTTATGTTGTTGGTGGTCCCGTTTTACGAAATTGCTTCTTAAAAGCGAACACCCCATTAGGCAATTGATTTTTCTATTGAATTTAGTGGGACAACAACTGCACTTGAAGGTAATAGCAGACACCTCCAGCATATTTTTAATTTGCATTTTTGGCGGGGTGTTTTCAAGAACTCCATTTTTGAAAAATTATGATTTTTACCTGGCGACAGAATTCTTGATCAAGTATACTTGGACTACACCTACAATCTTTTTTTTTTTTTCCAAACAATAATATCAGGAAATCAATGCATCATGTCAAGCACCTTGTGGGTGGATAAAAATTCCATGAAAAATAGGGTCAACCTTTACAAATTTGGTACATTTTCGTGAAGTCAACAAACTTATTTGTTCGTAGGACTGTTTAAAAATTTGCAAAAGTAGCGCCTACACGTCATCAAGCAACTCGTTAACTGATTATGGTTTTAGGGAAAATAAGTACACATACAGAAAATAGTGCGCAACTTCTTCCATTTCTTAATTTATGTTGTTGGTGGTCCAGTTTTACGAAATGGCTTCTTAAATGCGAACACTTCATGAGGCAGTTGATTTTTCTATTGAATTTAGTGGGACAACAACTGCACTTGAAGGTAATATGAGCCACTTCCAGCATATTCTTAATTTGCATTTTTGGCGGTGTGTTTTCAAGAACTCCATTTTTGAAAAATCATGATTTTTACCAGGAGACAGAATTCTTAATCGAGTATACGTGTGCTACACCTACAATATCAGTTTCTCTTTCTTCAAACAATAATATCAGGAAATCAATGCAGCATGTCAAGCACCATGTGTGTAGATATCTATTGCATGAAAAAGAGGGTCACCTGTTACAAATTTGGTACATTTTAATGAAGACAACTAACAGATTTGTTTGTAGAACTGTTTAAAAATTTGCAAAAGTAGGGCCTACACTTCATCAAGCAACTCATTTTCTGATTATGAAGTATGGAAAAATAAGTACACGTACAGAAAATTGTCGGCAACTTCTCCCACTTTTTAATTAATGTTGTTGGTGGTCCCGTTTTACGAAATAGCTTCTTAATAGCGAACACCCCATTAGGCAATTGATTTTTCTATTGAATTTAGTGGGACAACAGCTGCACTTCAAGGTAATAGCAGACACCTCCAGCATATTCTTAATTTGCATTTTTGGCGGGGTGTTTTCAAGAACTCCATTTTTGAAAAATTATGATTTTTACCAGGCGACAGAATTCTAAATCGAGTATACGTGTACTACACCTACAATCTCAGTTTTCTTTTTTCAAACAATAAAATCAGGAAATGAATGCATCATGTCAAGCACCTTTTGTGTGTAGATAACTATTCCGTGAAAAATAGGGTCACCTGTTACAAATTTGGTACTTTTTCATGAAGTCAACTATCAGGTTTGTTTGTAGAACTGTTTAAAAATTTGCAAAAGTAGGGCCTACACTTCATCAAGCAACTCATTTTCTGATTATGAAGTATGGAAAAATAAGTACACGTACAGAAAATTGTCGGCAACTTCTCCCATTTTTTAATTAATGTTGTTGGTGGTCCCGTTTTACGAAATAGCTTCTTAATAGCGAACACCCCATTAGGCAATTGATTTTTCTATTGAATTTAGTGGGACAACAGCTGCACTTCAAGGTAATAGCAGACACCTCCAGCATATTCTTAATTTGCATTTTTGGCGGGGTGTTTTCAAGAACTCCATTTTTGAAAAATTATGATTTTTACCAGGCGACAGAATTCTAAATCGAGTATACGTGTACTACACCTACAATCTCAGTTTTCTTTTTTCAAACAATAAAATCAGGAAATGAATGCATCATGTCAAGCACCTTTTGTGTGTAGATAACTATTCCGTGAAAAATAGGGTCACCTGTTACAAATTTGGTACTTTTTCATGAAGTCAACTATCAGGTTTGTTTGTAGAACTGTTTAAAAATTTGCAAAAGTAGGGCTTACACTTCATCAAGCAACTCATTTTCTGATTATGAAGTATGGAAAAATAAGTACACGTACAGAAAATTGTCGGCAACTTCTCCCATTTTTTAATTAATGTTGTTGGTGGTCCCGTTTTACGAAATAGCTTCTTAATAGCGAACACCCCATTAGGCAATTGATTTTTCTATTGAATTTAGTGGGACAACAGCTGCACTTCAAGGTAATAGCAGACACCTCCAGCATATTCTTAATTTGCATTTTTGGCGGGGTGTTTTCAAGAACTCCATTTTTGAAAAATTATGATTTTTACCTGGCGACAGAATTCTTAATCAAGTATACTTGGACTACACCTACAATCTCAGTTCTTTTTTCCATACAATAATATCAGGAAATCAATGCATCATGTCAAGCACCTTGTGGGTGGATAAAAATTCCATGAAAAATAGGGTCAACTATTACAAATTTGGTACATTTTCATGAAGTCAACAAACGTATTAGTTTGTAGAACAGTTCAAAAATTTGCAAAAGTAGCGCCTAAACTTTATCAAGCAACTCGTTTTCAGATTATGGTTTTTGGGAAAATAAGTACACGTACAGAAAATAGTGCGCAAATTCTTCCATCTCTTAATTTATGTTGTTGGTGGTCCCGTTTTACGAAATTGCTTCCTAATAGCGAACACCCCATTAGGCAATTGATTTTTCTATTGAATTTAGTGGGACAACAGCTGCACTTCAAGGTAATAGCAGACACCTCCAGCATATTCTTAATTTGCATTTTTGGCGGGGTGTTTTCAAGAACTCCATTTTTGAAAAATTATGATTTTTACCTGGCAACAGAATTCTTAATCAAGTATACTTGGACTACACCTACAATCTCAGTTCTTTTTTCCATACAATAATATCAGGAAATCAATGCATCATGTCAAGCACCTTGTGTGTAGATAACTATTCCGTGAAAAATAGGGTCACCTGTTACAAATTTGGTACTTTTTCATGAAGTCAACTAACAGGTTTGTTTGTAGAACTCTTTAAAAATTTGCAAAAGTAGGGCCTACACTTCATCAAGCAACTCGTTTTCTGATTATTGCGTATGTGAAAATAAGTACACGTACAGAAAATAGTGCACAACTTCTTCCATTTCTTAATTTATGTTGTTGGTGGTCCCGTTTTACGAAATGGCTTCTTAATAGCGAACACCCCATTAGGCAATTGATTTTCCTATTGAATTTAGGGGGACAACAACTGCACTTCAAGGTAATAGCAGACACCTCCAGCATATTTTTAATTTGCATTTTTGGCGGGGTGTTTTCAAGAACTCCATTTTTGAAAAATTATGATTTTTACCTGGCGACAGAATTCTTGATCAAGTAGACTTGGACTACACCTACAATCTTTTTTTTTTTTCCAAACAATAATATCAGGAAATCAATGCATCATGTCAAGCACCTTGTGGGTGGATAAAAATTCCATGAAAAATAGGGTCAACCTTTACAAATTTGGTACATTTTCGTGAAGTCAACAAACTTATTTGTTCGTAGGACTGTTTAAAAATTTGCAAAAGTAGCGCCTACACGTCATCAAGCAACTCGTTAACTGATTATGGTTTTAGGGAAAATAAGTACACATACAGAAAATAGTGCGCAACTTCTTCCATTTCTTAATTTATGTTGTTGGTGGTCCAGTTTTACGAAATGGCTTCTTAAATGCGAACACTTCATGAGGCAGTTGATTTTTCTATTGAATTTAGTGGGACAACAACTGCACTTGAAGGTAATATGAGCCACTTCCAGCATATTCTTAATTTGCATTTTTGGCGGTGTGTTTTCAAGAACTCCATTTTTGAAAAATCATGATTTTTACCAGGCGACAGAATTCTTAATCGAGTATACGTGTGCTACACCTACAATATCAGTTTCTCTTTCTTCAAACAATAATATCAGGAAATCAATGCAGCATGTCAAGCACCATGTGTGTAGATATCTATTGCATGAAAAAGAGGGTCACCTGTTACAAATTTGGTACATTTTAATGAAGACAACTAACAGATTTGTTTGTAGAACTGTTTAAAAATTTGCAAAAGTAGGGCCTACACTTCATCAAGCAACTCATTTTCTGATTATGAAGTATGGAAAAATAAGTACACGTACAGAAAATTGTCGGCAACTTCTCCCACTTTTTAATTAATGTTGTTGGTGGTCCCGTTTTACGAAATAGCTTCTTAATAGCGAACACCCCATTAGGCAATTGATTTTTCTATTGAATTTAGTGGGACAACAGCTGCACTTCAAGGTAATAGCAGACACCTCCAGCATATTCTTAATTTGCATTTTTGGCGGGGTGTTTTCAAGAACTCCATTTTTGAAAAATTATGATTTTTACCAGGCGACAGAATTCTAAATCGAGTATACGTGTACTACACCTACAATCTCAGTTTTCTTTTTTCAAACAATAAAATCAGGAAATGAATGCATCATGTCAAGCACCTTTTGTGTGTAGATAACTATTCCGTGAAAAATAGGGTCACCTGTTACAAATTTGGTACTTTTTCATGAAGTCAACTATCAGGTTTGTTTGTAGAACTGTTTAAAAATTTGCAAAAGTAGGGCCTACACTTCATCAAGCAACTCATTTTCTGATTATGAAGTATGGAAAAATAAGTACACGTACAGAAAATTGTCGGCAACTTCTCCCATTTTTTAATTAATGTTGTTGGTGGTCCCGTTTTACGAAATAGCTTCTTAATAGCGAACACCCCATTAGGCAATTGATTTTTCTATTGAATTTAGTGGGACAACAGCTGCACTTCAAGGTAATAGCAGACACCTCCAGCATATTCTTAATTTGCATTTTTGGCGGGGTGTTTTCAAGAACTCCATTTTTGAAAAATTATGATTTTTACCAGGCGACAGAATTCTAAATCGAGTATACGTGTACTACACCTACAATCTCAGTTTTCTTTTTTCAAACAATAAAATCAGGAAATGAATGCATCATGTCAAGCACCTTTTGTGTGTAGATAACTATTCCGTGAAAAATAGGGTCACCTGTTACAAATTTGGTACTTTTTCATGAAGTCAACTATCAGGTTTGTTTGTAGAACTGTTTAAAAATTTGCAAAAGTAGGGCTTACACTTCATCAAGCAACTCATTTTCTGATTATGAAGTATGGAAAAATAAGTACACGTACAGAAAATTGTCGGCAACTTCTCCCATTTTTTAATTAATGTTGTTGGTGGTCCCGTTTTACGAAATAGCTTCTTAATAGCGAACACCCCATTAGGCAATTGATTTTTCTATTGAATTTAGTGGGACAACAGCTGCACTTCAAGGTAATAGCAGACACCTCCAGCATATTCTTAATTTGCATTTTTGGCGGGGTGTTTTCAAGAACTCCATTTTTGAAAAATTATGATTTTTACCTGGCGACAGAATTCTTAATCAAGTATACTTGGACTACACCTACAATCTCAGTTCTTTTTTCCATACAATAATATCAGGAAATCAATGCATCATGTCAAGCACCTTGTGGGTGGATAAAAATTCCATGAAAAATAGGGTCAACTATTACAAATTTGGTACATTTTCATGAAGTCAACAAACGTATTAGTTTGTAGAACAGTTCAAAAATTTGCAAAAGTAGCGCCTAAACTTTATCAAGCAACTCGTTTTCAGATTATGGTTTTTGGGAAAATAAGTACACGTACAGAAAATAGTGCGCAAATTCTTCCATCTCTTAATTTATGTTGTTGGTGGTCCCGTTTTACGAAATTGCTTCTTAAAAGCGAACACCCCATTAGGCAATTGATTTTTCTATGAATTTAGTGGGACAACAGCTGCACTTCAAGGTGATAGCAGACACCTCCAGCATATTCTTAATTTGCATTTTTGGCGGGGTGTTTTCAAGAACTCCATTTTTGAAAAATTATGATCTTTACCTGGCGACAGAATTCTTAATCAGGTATACTTAGACTACACCTACAATATCAGTTTCTCTTTCTTCAAACAATAATATCAGGAAATCAATGCAGCATGTCAAGCACCTTGTGTGTGGATAACTATTCCGTGAAAAATAGGGTCACCTGTTACAAATTTGGTACTTTTTCATGAAGTCAACTAACAGGTTTGTTTGTAGACCTGTTTAAAAATTTGCAAAAGTAGGGCCTACACGTCATCAAGCTACTCATTTTCTGATTATGACGTATGGAAAAATAAGTACACCTACAGAAAATAGTCGGCAACTTCTCCCATTTCTTAATTTATGTTGTTGGTGGTCCGGTTTTACGAAAGGGCTTCTTAAAAGCGAACACCCCATTAGGCAATTTATTTTTCTATTGAATTTAGTGGGACAACAACTGCACTTGAAGGTAATAGCAGACACCTCCAGCATATTCTTAAGATGCATTTTTGGCGGGGTGTTTTCAAGACCTCCATTTTCAAAAAATCATGATTTTTACCAGGCGACAGAATTCTTAATCGAGTATACGTGTGCTACCCCTACAATATCAGTTTTCATTCTTCAAACAATAATATCAGGAGATCAATGCATTATGTCAAGCACCATGTGTGTAGATAACTATTCCATGAAAAAGAGGGTCAGCTGTTACAAATTTGGTACATTTTCATGAAGTCAACGAACAGATTTGTTTGTAGAACATTTTAAAAATTTGCAAAAGTAGGGCCTACACGTCATCAAGCTACTCATTTTCTGATTATGACGTATGGAAAAAAAAGTACACGTACAGAAAATAGTCGGCAACTTCTCCCATATCTTAATTTATGTTGTTGGTGGTCCCGTTTTACGAAATTGCTTCCTAATAGCGAACACCCCATTAGGCAATTGATTTTTCAATTGAATTTAGTGGGACAACAGCTCCACATCAAGGTGATAGCAGACACCTCAAGCATATTCTTAATTTGCATTTTTGGCGGGCTGTTTTCAAGAACTCCATTTTTGAAAAATTATGATTTTTACCTGGCGACAGAATTCCTAATCAAGTATACTTGGACTACACCTACAATCTCAGTTTTTTTTCCACACAATAATATCAGGAAATCAATGCATCATGTCAAGCACATTGTGGGTGGATAAAAACTCCATGAAAAATAGGGTCAACCTTTACAAATTTGGTACATTTTCATGAAGTCAACAAACGTATTAGTTTGTAGAACAGTTCAAAAATTTGCAAAAGTAGCGCCTAAACTTTATCAAGCAACTCGTTTTCAAATTATGGTTTTTGGGAAAATAAGTACACGTACAGAAAATAGTGCGCAAATTCTTCCATCTCTTAATTTATGTTGTTGGTGGTCCCGTTTTACGAAATTGCTTCTTAAAAGCGAACACCCCATTAGGCAATTGATTTTTCTATTGAATTTAGTGGGACAACAACTGCACTTGAAGGTAATATGAGCCACCTCCAGCATATTCTTAAATTGCATTTTTAGCGGTGTGTTTTCAAGAACTCCATTTTTGAAAAATCATGATTTTTACCAGGCGACAGAATTCTTAATCGAGTATACGTGTGCTACACGTACAATATCAGTTTCTCTTTCTTCAAACAATAATATCAGGAAATCAATGCAGCATGTCAAGCACCATGTGTGTAGATATCTATTGCATGAAAAAGAGGGTCACCTGTTACAAATTTGGTACATTTTCATGAAGTCAACTAACAGATTTGTTTGTAGAACCCTTTAAAAATTTGCAAAAGTAGGGCCTATACTTCATCAAGCAACTCGTTTTCTGATTATTGCGTATGGGAAAATAAGTACACGTACAGAAAATAGTGCGCAATTTCTTCCATTTCTTAATTTATGTTGTTCTTGGTCCCGTTTTACGAAATGGCTTCTTACAAGCGAACACCCCATTAGGCAATTGATTTTTCTATTTAATTCAATTGGACAGACACTACACTTCAAGGTAATATCATAAACCTCCAGCATATTCTCAATTTGCAGTTATAGTGGTGGGTTTTCATGGAAGTCCTTTTTGAAAAATCATGATTTTTACTAGGCGACAGATTTCCTAATAGAGTATACTTGTACTAAACCTACAATCCCAGTTTTCTTTTTCAAAAAATAATTTAAGGAGATCAATACATCATGTCAAGCACCTTGTTTGTGGATAAAAATTCCATGAAAAAATAGGGTCAACAATTACAAATTTGGTACATTTTCATGAAGTCAACAAACGTATTAGTTTGTAGAACAGTTCAAAAATTTGCAAAAGTAGCGCCTAAACTTTATCAAGCAACTCGTTTTCAAATTATGGTTTTTGGGAAAATAAGTACACGTACAGAAAATAGTGCGCAAATTCTTCCATCTCTTAATTTATGTTGTTGGTGGTCCCGTTTTACGAAATTGCTTCTTAAAAGCGAACACCCCATTAGGCAATTGATTTTTCTATTGAATTTAGTGGGACAACAACTGCACTTGAAGGTAATAGCAGACACCTCCAGCATATTTTTAATTTGCATTTTTGGCGGGGTGTTTTCAAGAACTCCATTTTTGAAAAATTATGATTTTTACCTGGCGACAGAATTCTTGATCAAGTATACTTGGACTACACCTACAATCTTTTTTTTTTTTTCCAAACAATAATATCAGGAAATCAATGCATCATGTCAAGCACCTTGTGGGTGGATAAAAATTCCATGAAAAATAGGGTCAACCTTTACAAATTTGGTACATTTTCGTGAAGTCAACAAACTTATTTGTTCGTAGGACTGTTTAAAAATTTGCAAAAGTAGCGCCTACACGTCATCAAGCAACTCGTTAACTGATTATGGTTTTAGGGAAAATAAGTACACATACAGAAAATAGTGCGCAACTTCTTCCATTTCTTAATTTATGTTGTTGGTGGTCCAGTTTTACGAAATGGCTTCTTAAATGCGAACACTTCATGAGGCAGTTGATTTTTCTATTGAATTTAGTGGGACAACAACTGCACTTGAAGGTAATATGAGCCACTTCCAGCATATTCTTAATTTGCATTTTTGGCGGTGTGTTTTCAAGAACTCCATTTTTGAAAAATCATGATTTTTACCAGGAGACAGAATTCTTAATCGAGTATACGTGTGCTACACCTACAATATCAGTTTCTCTTTCTTCAAACAATAATATCAGGAAATCAATGCAGCATGTCAAGCACCATGTGTGTAGATATCTATTGCATGAAAAAGAGGGTCACCTGTTACAAATTTGGTACATTTTAATGAAGACAACTAACAGATTTGTTTGTAGAACTGTTTAAAAATTTGCAAAAGTAGGGCCTACACTTCATCAAGCAACTCATTTTCTGATTATGAAGTATGGAAAAATAAGTACACGTACAGAAAATTGTCGGCAACTTCTCCCACTTTTTAATTAATGTTGTTGGTGGTCCCGTTTTACGAAATAGCTTCTTAATAGCGAACACCCCATTAGGCAATTGATTTTTCTATTGAATTTAGTGGGACAACAGCTGCACTTCAAGGTAATAGCAGACACCTCCAGCATATTCTTAATTTGCATTTTTGGCGGGGTGTTTTCAAGAACTCCATTTTTGAAAAATTATGATTTTTACCAGGCGACAGAATTCTAAATCGAGTATACGTGTACTACACCTACAATCTCAGTTTTCTTTTTTCAAACAATAAAATCAGGAAATGAATGCATCATGTCAAGCACCTTTTGTGTGTAGATAACTATTCCGTGAAAAATAGGGTCACCTGTTACAAATTTGGTACTTTTTCATGAAGTCAACTATCAGGTTTGTTTGTAGAACTGTTTAAAAATTTGCAAAAGTAGGGCCTACACTTCATCAAGCAACTCATTTTCTGATTATGAAGTATGGAAAAATAAGTACACGTACAGAAAATTGTCGGCAACTTCTCCCATTTTTTAATTAATGTTGTTGGTGGTCCCGTTTTACGAAATAGCTTCTTAATAGCGAACACCCCATTAGGCAATTGATTTTTCTATTGAATTTAGTGGGACAACAGCTGCACTTCAAGGTAATAGCAGACACCTCCAGCATATTCTTAATTTGCATTTTTGGCGGGGTGTTTTCAAGAACTCCATTTTTGAAAAATTATGATTTTTACCAGGCGACAGAATTCTAAATCGAGTATACGTGTACTACACCTACAATCTCAGTTTTCTTTTTTCAAACAATAAAATCAGGAAATGAATGCATCATGTCAAGCACCTTTTGTGTGTAGATAACTATTCCGTGAAAAATAGGGTCACCTGTTACAAATTTGGTACTTTTTCATGAAGTCAACTATCAGGTTTGTTTGTAGAACTGTTTAAAAATTTGCAAAAGTAGGGCTTACACTTCATCAAGCAACTCATTTTCTGATTATGAAGTATGGAAAAATAAGTACACGTACAGAAAATTGTCGGCAACTTCTCCCATTTTTTAATTAATGTTGTTGGTGGTCCCGTTTTACGAAATAGCTTCTTAATAGCGAACACCCCATTAGGCAATTGATTTTTCTATTGAATTTAGTGGGACAACAGCTGCACTTCAAGGTAATAGCAGACACCTCCAGCATATTCTTAATTTGCATTTTTGGCGGGGTGTTTTCAAGAACTCCATTTTTGAAAAATTATGATTTTTACCTGGCGACAGAATTCTTAATCAAGTATACTTGGACTACACCTACAATCTCAGTTCTTTTTTCCATACAATAATATCAGGAAATCAATGCATCATGTCAAGCACCTTGTGGGTGGATAAAAATTCCATGAAAAATAGGGTCAACTATTACAAATTTGGTACATTTTCATGAAGTCAACAAACGTATTAGTTTGTAGAACAGTTCAAAAATTTGCAAAAGTAGCGCCTAAACTTTATCAAGCAACTCGTTTTCAGATTATGGTTTTTGGGAAAATAAGTACACGTACAGAAAATAGTGCGCAAATTCTTCCATCTCTTAATTTATGTTGTTGGTGGTCCCGTTTTACGAAATTGCTTCTTAAAAGCGAACACCCCATTAGGCAATTGATTTTTCTATGAATTTAGTGGGACAACAGCTGCACTTCAAGGTGATAGCAGACACCTCCAGCATATTCTTAATTTGCATTTTTGGCGGGGTGTTTTCAAGAACTCCATTTTTGAAAAATTATGATCTTTACCTGGCGACAGAATTCTTAATCAGGTATACTTAGACTACACCTACAATATCAGTTTCTCTTTCTTCAAACAATAATATCAGGAAATCAATGCAGCATGTCAAGCACCTTGTGTGTGGATAACTATTCCGTGAAAAATAGGGTCACCTGTTACAAATTTGGTACTTTTTCATGAAGTCAACTAACAGGTTTGTTTGTAGAACTGTTTAAAAATTTGCAAAAGTAGGGCCTACACGTCATCAAGCTACTCATTTTCTGATTATGACGTATGGAAAAATAAGTACACCTACAGAAAATAGTCGGCAACTTCTCCCATTTCTTAATTTATGTTGTTGGTGGTCCGGTTTTACGAAAGGGCTTCTTAAAAGCGAACACCCCATTAGGCAATTTATTTTTCTATTGAATTTAGTGGGACAACAACTGCACTTGAAGGTAATAGCAGACACCTCCAGCATATTCTTAAGATGCATTTTTGGCGGGGTGTTTTCAAGACCTCCATTTTCAAAAAATCATGATTTTTACCAGGCGACAGAATTCTTAATCGAGTATACGTGTGCTACCCCTACAATATCAGTTTTCATTCTTCAAACAATAATATCAGGAGATCAATGCATTATGTCAAGCACCATGTGTGTAGATAACTATTCCATGAAAAAGAGGGTCACCTGTTACAAATTTGGTACATTTTCATGAAGTCAACGAACAGATTTGTTTGTAGAACATTTTAAAAATTTGCAAAAGTAGGGCCTACACGTCATCAAGCTACTCATTTTCTGATTATGACGTATGGAAAAAAAAGTACACGTACAGAAAATAGTCGGCAACTTCTCCCATATCTTAATTTATGTTGTTGGTGGTCCCGTTTTACGAAATTGCTTCCTAATAGCGAACACCCCATTAGGCAATTGATTTTTCAATTGAATTTAGTGGGACAACAGCTCCACATCAAGGTGATAGCAGACACCTCAAGCATATTCTTAATTTGCATTTTTGGCGGGCTGTTTTCAAGAACTCCATTTTTGAAAAATTATGATTTTTACCTGGCGACAGAATTCCTAATCAAGTATACTTGGACTACACCTACAATCTCAGTTTTTTTTCCACACAATAATATCAGGAAATCAATGCATCATGTCAAGCACATTGTGGGTGGATAAAAACTCCATGAAAAATAGGGTCAACCTTTACAAATTTGGTACATTTTCATGAAGTCAACAAACGTATTAGTTTGTAGAACAGTTCAAAAATTTGCAAAAGTAGCGCCTAAACTTTATCAAGCAACTCGTTTTCAAATTATGGTTTTTGGGAAAATAAGTACACGTACAGAAAATAGTGCGCAAATTCTTCCATCTCTTAATTTATGTTGTTGGTGGTCCCGTTTTACGAAATTGCTTCTTAAAAGCGAACACCCCATTAGGCAATTGATTTTTCTATTGAATTTAGTGGGACAACAACTGCACTTGAAGGTAATATGAGCCACCTCCAGCATATTCTTAAATTGCATTTTTAGCGGTGTGTTTTCAAGAACTCCATTTTTGAAAAATCATGATTTTTACCAGGCGACAGAATTCTTAATCGAGTATACGTGTGCTACACGTACAATATCAGTTTCTCTTTCTTCAAACAATAATATCAGGAAATCAATGCAGCATGTCAAGCACCATGTGTGTAGATATCTATTGCATGAAAAAGAGGGTCACCTGTTACAAATTTGGTACATTTTCATGAAGTCAACTAACAGATTTGTTTGTAGAACCCTTTAAAAATTTGCAAAAGTAGGGCCTATACTTCATCAAGCAACTCGTTTTCTGATTATTGCGTATGGGAAAATAAGTACACGTACAGAAAATAGTGCGCAATTTCTTCCATTTCTTAATTTATGTTGTTCTTGGTCCCGTTTTACGAAATGGCTTCTTACAAGCGAACACCCCATTAGGCAATTGATTTTTCTATTTAATTCAATTGGACAGACACTACACTTCAAGGTAATATCATAAACCTCCAGCATATTCTCAATTTGCAGTTATAGTGGTGGGTTTTCATGGAAGTCCTTTTTGAAAAATCATGATTTTTACTAGGCGACAGATTTCCTAATAGAGTATACTTGTACTAAACCTACAATCCCAGTTTTCTTTTTCAAAAAATAATTTAAGGAGATCAATACATCATGTCAAGCACCTTGTTTGTGGATAAAAATTCCATGAAAAAATAGGGTCAACTATTACAAATTTGGTACATTTTCATGAAGTCAACAAACGTATTTGTTTGTAGAACTGTTCAAAAATTTGCAAAAGTAGCCCCTAAACTTCATCAAGCAACTCGTTTTCTGATTATGGTTTTTGGGAAAATAAGTACACGTACAGAAAATAGTGCACAACTTCTTCCATTTCTTAATTTATGTTATTGATGGTCCCGTCTTACGAAATGGCTTCTTAAAAGCGAACACTTCATTAGGCAATTGATTTTTCTATTGATTTTAGTGGGACAACAACTGCACTTGAAGGTAATATGAGACACCTCCAGCATATTCTTAATTTGCATTTTTGGCGGTGTGTTTTCAAGAACTCCATTTTTGAAGGATCATGATTTTTACCAGGCGACAGTATTCTAAATCGAGTATACGTGTACTACACCTACAATCTCAGTTTTCTTTTTTCAAACAATGAAATCAGGAAATCAATGCATCATGTCAAGCACCTTGTGTGTAGATAACTATTCCGTGAAAAATAGGGTCACCTGTTACAAATTTGGTACTTTTTCATGAAGTCAACTAACAGGTTTGTTTGTAGACCTGTTAAGAATTTGCAAAAGTAGGGCCTACACTTCATCAAGCAACTTGTTTTCTGATTATGACGTATGGAAAAATAAGTATACGTACAGAAAATTGTCGGCAACTTCTCCCATTTCTTAATTAATGTTGTTGGTGGTCCCATTTTACGAAATTGCTTCTTAACAGCGAACACCCCATTAGGCAATTGATTTTTCTATTGAATATAGTGGGACAACAACTGCGAAGGTAATATGAGACACCTCTAGCATATTCCTAATTTGCATTTTTGGCGGTGTGTTTTCAAGAACTCCATTTTTGAAAAATCATGATTTTTACCAGGCTGATGCGTGGGAATTGAGAACCAAAACCAAGCTCATAATCATGGTAAGCGAAGAAACGTCTTCGGAGCGAAATATTAAACCAGGGATGCCAACAGATATGAAGTTTAATAAACATTATATAACAATAAAATATGAAAACAAGCGAACGAATGACTAGTAAGTGATAAAGTAACAATATAACCAAGCCTTATTAGAAAGTGGAGATAACCCGCCCCAATAGTACGAAACTTACTTATAAAAAAAGGGGGGAATTCAATCGGCAAATATGGTAAATAATTTAGAACCCAATTAGAGAACGGAGAGGGACGAATACTGTCACCAGAGGGTACATGGCCTTATGAACAGGCGAACAGATTCGTTAACCCCAAAAATTAAATCAATTGAAAAAATAAATAAATATTAATAATAAACAATAATGTAATTTTGAATTTGGATACGAGAACAGGCCAAAAGGGTGGATGCCATATTTCTATCGCCCCTGGATCCTCCAAAAGGGGCCCGCCTCAAAGATAGGAATGTGTCGAGGGAATTGTCACTAACAAATAGAGTTCATAATAACATAACATAAAGGTACGAATTCCAACAAAAATTAATTTAAGGTACCTGTTGGTCTTGCGAGCCAGGCGCAGAAAGAGCTCTCTCGGCTGCCTGAAACACGTACATAATGCAAGAAAAACATGTTAATATAATCAAAATTCCTCATCTAAATAAATCCCACGGGTCCGCTTGCTCTGGATAATAATACGTTCCGAATGATCTTTGTTGTCCATCTGTTACTGCCTGCCCCAAAATCCTAGTATAAGTTTAGCCCGACATTCCGGGAATCGTCTGGATCATCCTTCTAGATCTCCGTCTCGGTGAAGCGACAACAAATTATATGGATGATCGCTCGAATCTTTCTACATCCAACCGCTCATTTTGAACAACGAATACGAGCATCCAGCTCACGTTTACACAAAGTTGAAAAAACCACAAGCACCGAAGATCTTACTTTGTATTAAAGTTATACTGACACCGGTAATGGACGCGATAGACAGATTCAAAACACCAAATTCGACGATTTTATAATACGAGTATGATTTCCATCATCTTGACCACGTTTACAGACCGCTCATTGAAACCAAAAAAACGCTTGAAAAACATTGCACAAACGTCCTTGCAACATAGCAGCGAATACGACCAAAACGGTAAGACAATACAAAGAGACGATGGTTAGCCGGCCGAACGCAAGAGAGAGAAAACCACCGATAAAGCGATACGAGATAAGGCGTTACGCTTCAACTAGTTGCCTTGCCTATACCAGTTTAGCACAGCGGAGCAACGTAATTTCTCTACCTAGCCGACGCATATTTCCCATGCAACAAGGCGACAGAATTCTTAATTGAGTATACCTGTGCTACATCTACAATATCAGTTTCTCTTTCTTCAAACAATAATATCAGGAAATCAATGCAGCATGTGAAGCACCATGTGTGTAGATATCTATTCCATGAAAAAGAGGATCACCTGTTACAAATTTGGTACATTTTCATGAAGTCAACTAACAGATTTGTTTGTAGAACTCTTTAAAAATTTGCAAAAGTAGGGCCTACACTTCAACAAGCAACTCGTTTTCTGATTATTGCATATGGGAAAATAAGTACCTGTACAGAAAACAGTGCGCAATTTCTTCCATTTCTTAATTTATGTTGTTCTTGGTCCCGTTTTACGAAATGGCTTCTTAAAAGGAACACCCCATTAGGCAATTGATTTTTCTATTGAATTTAGTGGGACAACAACTGCACTTCAAGGTAATAGCAGACACCTCCAGCATATTCTTAATTTGCATTTTTTTGGGTGTGTTTTCAAGAACTCCATTTTTGAAGAATCATGATTTTTACCAGGCGACATAATTCTAAATCGAGTATACGTGTACTACACCTACAATCTCAGTTTTCTTTTTTCAAAAAATAATTTCAAGAGATCAATACATCATGTCAAGCACCTTGTATGTGGATAAAAATTCCAGGAAAAATAGGGTCAACTGTTACAAATGTGGTACATTTTCATGAAGTCATCAAACTTATTTGTTTGTAGAACTGTTTAAAAATTTGCAAAAGTAGCGCCTAAATTTCATCAAGCAACTCGTTTTCTGATTATGGTTTTAGGGAAAATAAGTACACGTACAGAAAATAGTCGGCAACATCTCCCATTTCTTAATTTATGTTGTTGGTGGTCCCGTTTTACGAAATGGCTTCTTACAAGCGAACACCCCATTAGGCAATTGATTTTCCTATTGAATTTAGGGGGACAACAACTGCACTTCAAGGTAATAGCAGACACCTCCGGCATATTTGATAAGTTCTGAAGGAATGTAAGACCGAATACCGACTCCATATATGCAATAACGACACAAGTATTAACTCGGATAACCAATGTAATTGAAGAATAAAGAACATAGGGTTATATCGTAACCCAGCATCGAACTCGAACATCGTATTAACTACACGCATGGTATAGATAGACTAAAGCAACGAGAGGAACGATTGTAGCTACTGGGCTTACGTGGCAGGGCTGCCAACTTAACACTCCCTTCCGACCAGAGCAGAATGAGTAACTCGGATAACTAACTAATTAACAAATAATAATGACTTCGGATAACAAACAATAACAACGATATACATAACATATGTACAGAACGGGCAGGAACAGACGTACAAATAATAGTAACTTCTTACAGACTAGAAATGTCTTTCAAAAATATGCAGATTCAAAAATCTACAAACTAAATTGTGCATCGGCGCTCCATTCATCGGTACACTACACATCGGCAGACCACTCGGTTGAACATCAGTACTCAAGCTCCCTTCGACGCCTAGTCCCGTCTCGGGCAATGGCTGTGCTTTTCCGGCGATTCGGGATCGCGGAATTCCACACGTCGGGTCGTCACTGTGAATCTGAAATCAAACACTCTGTTAAGTATGCTTACTACAAATCGAACTCGTCACAAGGAGAGAAAGTTTAAGGCTCATTTAAGATGGCCTCTCTCAAATGTTCATGGCTAGAGATAGGCAATGGCTTAGTAAGAATATCAGCCAACTGAAGGTGGGTGGAAATCCATTTGATCACAACTCGGTTCTCACGCATGCACTCACGGACATAATCACGCTTAATCTCGGTAACGTGTCTGAGTTTATTTTGGCCACTAGTCGTAGCACAGCGCTCAGCGGCGATATTATCGCAGAACAAAGTAACAGGGAATAAACTCCTGCTTAAAATTTGTCTTAGCGTTAAATCGAAAGCAACAACCTCGCGGCATGTTTCAGCCATAGCAATATACTCGGCTTCACACGTTGACAAAGCAACATATGTCTGCTTACACGTCCGCCAAGCTACTGTGTCACCAAATAAGCGGATGACATATCCACAAGTGGATACAGAACCTTCGCAATCCGCAAAACTCGCATCTGAATAGGCTACTAGACTAGATTGATCCGACACATAGCGAAGTCCCAAGTCCTTAGTCCCATTAAGGTAACGAAAAACACGTTTAACTCGCCCCCAATCATCGGCTGTCGGGTTTATTTGGTTTCGACTTAGGACATTTACTGCAAAGGCTAGGTCAGGTCTCGTCGCTCCTGCAAGGTAGAGTAAACTACCAACTGCCTCGCGATATGGTACATTGATTCTACAATTTGAACTTACATCGAAATCGGTAGAATTCTCGGACTCGGATACCTGTTTACACTTTTCACGGTTCTCAACCGGTCGCGCAACCATCGGTGTTTTATGGCATTTAGACTCGGCAAATCCAAATCGGTTTAAAATCTTTCTGGTGTAATCCCCTTGAGTAATTGACATAACTCGCTTTTCTCGGTCTCGGACTATCTTCATCCCAAGGAACGAACTCGGCTCTCCCATGTCAGACAACTTGAAAGCTTTACTCAGGCCTGTTTTGATCTCGTTCAACCTCGTTACATTATCTGAAGCAACTAGCATGTCGTCAACGTACAGCAACAAAATTACTAACTCGCCCTTCCTCTTGCTAGTAAACAAGCAGGGTTCTCGGTCATCGTTTTCTAATCCAAGTGTAAGTGCAACCTCGGTGAATTTCTCGTTCCATTTATTTGAGCTAATTTTCAACCCGTAAAGAACTCGTTTCAATCGGCAAACCTTATCTCGGCGCACCTTTTCACTACAGTTGTAGCCATCGGGTATTTTCATATAAATTTCCTCGTCCCCGAGCTCGGAATTCAAAAATGCTGTCGCGACGTCAAGCTGTACTGCAAACAGATCTAATTTATTAATAATGGTGAGTACCGCCCGTACTATTGGGAGTCTAGACACGGGGCATAAGTCTCGCTCAAACCATAAGTATTACGATCTTTGAAACCTCGGATAACTAATCTCGCTTTGAACTTTGGCTTATTATTTTCAACAATTTTGCGCTTAAACACCCAACGGGAGTCGATCAGATTTAGCCGTTTACCATCAGTCATCGTAGGTGGTTTATCAACCAAAAACCAAACATCGTTTTCCTCCATGGAATTTAACTCGTCATCAATAGCTCGCTTCCACGCCACATGCTCTAGTGTCTTCATAGCTTCCGCATAGCTAGAAGGATCGCCTTTAATTTCCGCAAGTGAACAATAAAGCTCGGTATCCAAATGTTCATCGTACACGTCATCATGAGATGGTATTAAAATCAGTTTCATCGAACTCGGATCTTTGCATAATGCTTGATGCATATACTCGGCACAATTACAAATCGGTGGTTTCCTCGGTTGGCTTCGTAAGCCTTCACGTTTCTCTAGTATTAGATTTCGTTTCTTCGATAAAGTAGTTGGTTCACTCTGCTCGGTTATAATCCTCCGCTTCGGTGGTCTACCTCTCTTCTTGGGTTCAATTGGAACTTCGTCTGGTTGGTCAACCTCTTCTTCGGTGATTAATTCGTCAAACCATGTTTTATCTGCTTCGGTTGGATTCGGTGTATCTTGCTCTGGCCAGTCTTTGATAGCATCAGGTCCAAATTTATCTCCATTAACCAGTTTCTCATTAAATCGAACATTCCGTGATTCGTAGATCTTTCCTGATTCTGGATGGAGAATTTGGTACGCTGTATCCGTGTAACCGACCAGTACACCTCGCAAGCCTCGGTAGGAGAATTTTGATTCTGGAACTCGTTGTATCTTAATATAGCTCAGACATCCATAACGCCTCAATTGCTCGGTATGACAAGGTATGTGCGGCGCAAATCGTTTCAACGGAACTTCAAAATCGATACTCGCGTGTGGCGTTCGGTTGTAGGCATGCATGGCCGCCGCGACCGCCATGTCCCATGAATTCTTCGGTAGGCGTGAGTCGAACATCAGTGTTCTCACCTTGTTCTGAATTGTGTGGTTGTATCTCTCGGCAACACCAGCATGTTGGGGAGTATCCAGAGCGGCTAGCTGCCATTCAATTCCTTTGGCTTCCAAGACCGTTGAAATGTATCCTCCAGTATACTCGGTCCCCTGGTCTGTGCGCAAGAAACAGACCTTGGCGTTTTCACCTAAAAGGTTTCTCGTACTACGGATAAACGCTTCGAAACATCGGCCGGTTTCATCTTTCGTTCTCAGGGTGTAAGACATCGCTAACCTGGAATAATCATCGATGAACGAAACGATAAACACCTTTTTACCCGGATGGCTTGGCGGACTAATCTTTCCCATAACGTCGGAATGTATCATTTGAAGTGGCCGCGTGGCTCGCCAACGCTCGCTTTTAAAAGGCAGACGCTCAATCTTTGCCAATGCACAAACTTCGCAATCGGATATACTCTCGTCAAAATTGACGTTTTTCAGGCGCTCGTCACTAGCTTTCAATTTATTTAAGTATTTCAAGCTCGCGTGGCCAAGACGCAGATGCCACATATAGCCTTCAGTCATTGGTTGTTTCCTCGCTGCAGTATCATGTGAAATTGTATCAGACTCGAACTCAGTATTCAATTCGTCAGGCTCTAAGCTATCAAGCTGGGCAATCTTGCAATCTGTGATCGTTGCCTTGAATTTCAATTCCAGGGAATTCGGTAACTCAGTTTCAGCAGGAACACTTGTAACCGCAGAAGTATTTGCCATAGAAATCGGTTTGGCTCCATTTTCATTCGGTTGCTCAGTAACAGGCTGATCTTTAATTTCAGAAATTGAACTCGAACCCGCGCCTGTGCCTTCCGGCGGTACTGGAGCATTCTGTTCCGGATCAGCTTGAATGACTTCAGGTTGAGGAGTATCGATAGCGTCCTCCGCCCCCTCAGTTGCCTCACCAGATTTGGTATCCTCTACACTCCCTTCGACGGTGAGCCGGGTGGTGAACTCTTATTTTTATTTTGTGAACATAAATTATACTCGCAAACCAAAGACTCGAAATCAGCAGTCACTAAGTGCGCGGAACAGCTAAACGTTTCATACTTTTGCTCGGTTCTATCATCGGTACCCAAAACGTCAAATTCAACTGTCCACATAGGCGAATCATACTTGCCACGCACAATAGTGGTAACTATACCAAAAATAGCTAGAGCAGATAGGTGTGAAAATTATCGAAAAATTAGTCTTCTTTCGCATGCGTCAAAAGTATTAACTAGGATAATCTACAAGAGAATTGAGAATGGAATAAATGCAGAATTAGGAGATGATCAGTTTGGATTTAGAACAAGTAGACTCATCATCGAAGATTTTGAGGATTTTGTTGTCCAAATAAATGCTGAAACCCTCTTCAACAAAATGTCTCAGAGAAAGGAGATTCTTACGCAGATTATTAGTTGCCAAAACATTCGGTAGGACGATTTGTTTACGCCCATCAACGTTAGATACCAAAATCAAATCACCATGACCATCAAGCCTTAAATTTGCAGATTTATTATTATTAGCACTACGTACAAAATCGCTGTTACTACGTTTAAAATTGGATAACACATGGGAGGACTTCACTAAGTGTTCGGTGGCCCCTGTATCAGCTACAAATTTAATTGACTCGGAATACGGATGCCGATCTTCGGTGTCACTGAGAGTGACTCTCGCTAAATTCGCTACAACCAAATCTAAATCGTTAACTACAGACGTACCTGATTTCTTAACAGCGTTGTCCGGAGGATTTTGACACGCACTCTGCATGTGTCCCATGCGACCGCACGTGTAGCAGTGTACGGTTGAGGCGGCCATCGCATCCTTCGGTTGACTCTTCTTGCCGCCGCCACCACTCGTACTCGGGTTTGAAGCCTTATTTAATGCTTCCTCCTTTAACAAATATGATTTCATTGTTTCAACATCATAAAATTCGTTAGTAAGCTGATGGTGCTGCCAGAATGGTGCTTTAAGTAGGGCGCAATGATTAGCAACAGCGTTATAGTAGTAATGCCTGTATTCGGTTTCCGCCAACTTAGGTAAGTGGTCGAGGCTATTCCTACGCTGCACTATCTCGTCAAATCTAATATTGAACTCGGCCGCCGATTCTCGTGTAGGGTCATACCGCAGATTGCCAATTTCACTCAAGATAGAATTCAGATTCCAGCTACTCTCAGCAGATTTCATTTCTTTAAGTCGGTTCATTAAATCCTTCGGTTCATTAATCTCGTAAACTTTTGTTTTGTAAGACTTGTCAATACGTTGCATAATGATATCTCGTGCATATCCTTTACGGATAGAGTTTTGTTGCTCAGTAAAACGTTTAAACGGAAAGGCCGCAGGGTCAGTCAGGTCTAGAAGACCTCTAGCTCGTAATTCGGAATTAATCTGGTTAAGCCAGATCTCATATCTAGTCTTATTTGTTAATTTATACTCGCACTTGACAGGATCTTTTACCACTAGTCCCTCAAAGCTTACATCATGGATCTGGGATCCAGACGTCTTGTACTCGGATGCGTTTGACACGCCCTATGACTGCCCATTTGACCTCCCTTCCACGAGAATCGGTTGCCTAGCACCATCCTTTTGTACATATAAATTCGGATCACAAAGATTAGGCTCGGATCTTACCTGATGATGGCGCGCTGTTGATCTTGAACGATCGCGTCGGTCGCCCCTCGGTCGGCTTAGGCTCCTTGACGAACGCGAATGGGATGACCTGGAAGATGGCTCCTCGCTACGGGATGAATACGAACGAGTAGATGATCGGGACTTTGAACGCCTCCTGGATGAACTCGGTGACCGTCGCCTACGCTCTAATAACTGAGTACGGGCAACATCCGGCAAAGAAAGAAGTTTGATTCCTCCTCGCCCACTCGAACTCGGATGGCTTAGCTGCTCTCGCTGGAACTTAATGAAGTCCGCCATCATGGCTTTAACGTCCTGCATCGTCTCCTGTTGCTTTTGAGCCGTCTCCAGGAATTGACTCACCATGTCCGCCGTCCATCTTTTGAAATCGTTATCCTCCTGTGAGGATCTCGTACTCGTGCCTAAGGAACAATTCGTATTAGCATTCGGTTTGGTGGAGCAATTCGTTTTAACATTCGGTAAAGGAGTACTGAGCTGAGCTGGAGCGTGGTTAGTTTGAGAAACTTTACGAGGTTTAATATTACAACTTTTGAACAAGGCGAGTGGCTTAGCTACGTTACCTCTCGAAACGCCCCTAGTTCGGCGTAAACTGTAGGGCGTGACGTAATCTCGGGAGCGTGAAATCGGTGTATCAAATGTGGCGGGGGTCGTCACCAACTGACTAGTACTCGGTACCCCAGCCGGCATCGAACTCGGCAAACTTGCTGGCGGCTCTACTTCCATGGCACTCGCAATTTCCGTCGGATGAACCAAACCAGGTGGTGGCCCGGAAGGGCTGCACTGCCTCTTGCTGCTGCTGCGGCTCTGGCTCCGCAAGCGACACGGCCCCAATGGTTTTCTCCTTGCGGAGAATTTCCTCGGCTATTGCCTCCAGCGATAATTTCTCGGTAGACTGCGATAGGGCTGACTCGGCGGGAGCGGGATCATCTCCGCTTAGCAAAACATCCTCCGCCTGTTCTACAACATCCGACAGGTGGTGCCAGCCCGTATCGTCCCGATCTGCACATGTACGGATTCAATTAGAAATTACGCCATTTATTAAAAACGCCAGAGTTGAAATCCACACGTGCGAAACCAGGATAATGTTCGTTGAATCCCAATTCAAAATCAAAACTTCGTACTCAAATCGTGGGAAACCTTAGTAGGGACAAATTTTCGCCAATCCCATTTACAACCAAAGCAACGAACGGCGTAACGACCGCAAACATATGCCCGACCCATTTTGGGAACACGTATATCCAGCCACGGACATGAACCCAACGGCTAAGTGGTACCAAGTACCAGTCGAACACACACGTCAGTCAACACCCCATGTACACCTGAGTTGATCAGACTCAAATGCACACGTTTGGCCAATGCTAACCCAGTAACAGAAAACTTAAGCACTTCGCAATACCACTCGAGACTGCAGGGACCCACTACAATCTGAGAAATACACGAAAGCTTATCCCAAGATGGGACTTCCAAATGCAGGCACAATTTATCACGCACAGCAATGATAAACCCTCCTACACTCAGGTGTCGGAAAGCCATTTTGAAAATTCTCGAACTCAGAAACCAATTTAGTAAATTCATAATCTCGGAAAATCAAAAATTGAAAATCGGAAACTCGGCATTGAAATCGAAAATCGGTAAATCAAATTGGAAACTCGAAAATCGGTAAATCAAAATCGGATCACACTTTTGGCTTTTCTGTTACTATTGGCCGGGTCTAGATTGAGAGACATGCACTGAGAACAGCTACAGAAACACACCTCCCGAACCTAGAGTCACGTGTCCTGTTGTACACCAGAACACGCAGCTCCAGAAAAATTTAGAAATTTTCGCGTTCATAAATTTTGGCAAACCTCGGTGAATTCATTTAATACGACCTGCACTAATAATTAAAGGCTCGTACTTCGTGCGGAGTCGAACTCCTAACTCGAAATCGGACGTCAGAACGCATTGTTTATCTCATGAGAGAGGCCACCAATGGGACCAGCATATCCCAGGTGTGGAGCTGCCTCGCCAACCCACGCGTCATTTGTAAGATGCTACACAAGATTTTGAACACGTGAGAGGCTGCGGTACCGGTGAGCTATGCAGGTCCCACTGCAAAGTCACATGTGTCAGAAAAATTTAAATTTGCCCACTCGGTAATTTCGCCCATCATTTTTGTCCGGACCTGACACATTAATCCTAAGAGAGAATAGGATCTTGCCTTCATTTAGCTTCGCACTTGTTGATTTCAAAAATAAAGACAATCACAATGACTGTACTTACAGAATGGAAAGATTTCCTCGGTGCGTAGATTAACTACATCAATTCGGTTGGCGGTAAGTGGTACAATACGTTTAGGATCATCGGCAACTAAATTCGTCCCAAATTCGGAATTCTCGAGAGCCGTCACGAGGTACAGATCAAAGAGTGGATCCATTTCAAACGCCATTTGGAAAAATCAAAAATCGGTGCGCACAGGCGAAAAACGCGAAAAATCGAAAGAAGGTTAAACTACAAAAAGCTTTCCCTTTCGGTACTAACTAATTGGAAAGTCAACTAAAATGCCTCGGAAGCAAGAAACTCTTAACAACTTAAATGTCGACTTTGTAAATTTTGAACATGCGTTACAGAAAAAAACTCGAAAAACGGAAAGGACCACTCGCAATACACTGCAGAAAACGGACTGTACCGGCATGCTCGGCTTTCTCGTGAAGCTTCTCGAAACCAGCCTTCCTCCCCGCACCGGTTGTAGCCGAATTCGAAAACGCAAAACGCCATTGGCTAAACCTCAGCTCTAAAACCAATCTAATACGTATTGTGCTCGCTGCCGCCGGCTGGCCGGATGGCATAACATTGAAATCGGACTGTCTTTTAACAAAGTAAGCTGAAACAGCATGAGCTGCTGTGGAGGAGAGGCCGTAAGATAAGCTCGGCTCGGCTGCGAATGCTGGCAACATTTTTCATCGAACTTGGTATCTTTCTCTCTCTCTGACCATAGTGTGGTCTTTGTCTAACTCATTGGGCTAAACGGTTGCGTACGCATTTGTGCAGCAATTCTCGGAAAACGCATGGTGGATAGATGGCGAACTCGTACTCGTGTGCAGGATTGCTGTATTAAAATGCACTTGTGTAGACTTTGATTGTGTGATCTATTGACTCGCTATCCACCATACTCAAATGCGCATTTACGGATTGAAAGTGCGAAACTAGACGGGGACGGCAACCTGGTTGCGGCATCTAATGCCACATGAACCTAGTGCTTGCAAGCAAAGAAAGAAAGGCCTTGAATAGAAATAAAAGAAATTCGAACTCGACAAATAATTCGGCTATACAAATCGGAAACAATTCGTTTACAAAATTCCGGATTTTATTTATCGACGGCCGTCGCTGCAGTGTTGTAACCTATGACTGAAAGGGCACGTTAGCACAAAGAAATGCACAAATACAATACAGTCAAGGTTAAACTGAAATCGGATAAGTGAGGTGCACCTTAAGATACATGCATGCGTCTATGGGAATAACAGCGGAAACGTGCAGTTCCACTGGTCGGTAACTAATATCAAATCTACTGTAACTATGAGCGCTCATTTGAAGTACTTGGTATAATTACTCGACTTACGACCTCGTGTGAGTAGCGCGCAATGGGGACCTGTGCTATCGGCGCTGAGCACATCACCTGATAAGTTCTGAAGGAACGTAAGACCGAATACCGACTCCATATACGCAATAACGACACAAGTATTAACTCGGATAACCAATGTAATTGAAGAATAAAGAACATAGGGTTATATCATAACCCAGCATCGAACTCGAAATCGTATTAACTACACGCATGGTATAGATAGACTAAAGCAACGAGAGAACGCTCGATGTAGCTACTGGGCCGTACGTGGCAGGCTGCCAACTTAACAATATTTTTATTATTTGCATTTTTGGCGGGGAGTTTTCAAGAACTCCATTTTTGAAAAATTATGATTTTTACCTGGCGACAGAATTCTTAATCAAGTATACTTGGACTACACCTACAATCTCAGTTTTTTTTTCCCAATACAATATATCAGGAAATCAATGCATCATGTCAGGCACCTTGTGGGTGGATAAAAAATTCCATGAAAAATAGGGTCAACCTTTACAATATAATTTGGTACATTTTCATGAAGTCAACAAACGTATTTGTTTGTAGAGATGTTCAAAAAATTTGCAAAAGTAGCGCCTAAACTTTATCAAGCAACTCGTTTTCTGATTATGGTTTTTGGGAAATAAGTACACGTACAAAAAATAGTGCGCAAATTCTTCCATCTCTTAATTTATGTTGTTGGTGGTCCGGTTTTACGAAATTGCTTCTTAAAAGCGAACACGCCATTAGGCAATTGATTTTTCCATTGAATTTAGTGGGACAACAAACAGCACTTCAAGGTAATAGCTGACACCTCCAGCATATTCTTAATTTGCATTTTCTGGGAAGTGTTTTCAAGAACTCCATTTTTGAAGGATCATGATTTTTACCAGGCGACAGAATTCTAAATCGAGTATACGTGTACTACACCTACAATCTCAGTTTTATTTTTTTCAAAAAATAAAATCAGGAAATCAATGCATCATGTCAAGCACCCTTGTGTGTAGATAACTATTCCGTGAAAAATAGGGTCACCTGTTACAAATTTGATACTTTTTCATGAAGTCAACTAACAGGTTTGTTTGTAGAACTGTTTAAAAATTTGCAAAAGTAGGGCCTACACTTCATCAAGCAACTCGTTTTCTGATTATGACGTATGGAAAAATAAGTACACGTACAGAAAATATTCGGCAACTTCTCCCATTTTTTAATTAATGTTGTTGGTTGGTCGTTTTACGAAATTGCTTCTTAAAAGCGAAAACTTCATTAGGCAATTGATTTTTCTATTGATTTTAGTGGGACAAGAACTGCCTTGAAGGTAATATGAGACACCTCCAGATATCTTAATTTGCATTTTTGGCGGTGTGTTTTCAAGAACTCCATTTTTTGAAAAATCTCGATTTTTACCAGGCGACAGAATTTCTTAATCGAGTATACGTGTGCTTCACCTACAATATCAGTTCTCTTTCTTCAAACAATAATATCAGGTAATCAATGCAGCATGTCAAGCACCAGGTGTGTAGAATCTATTCCATGAAAAAGAGGGTTCACCTGTTACAAATTTGAGTAAATTTTCATGATGTCAACTAACAGATTTGTTTGTAGAACTCTTTAAAAAATTTGCAAAAGTAGGGCCTACACGTCATCAAGCAACTCGTTTTCTGATTATTGCGTATGGGAAAATAAGTACACGTTCAGAAAATAGTGGCAACTTCTTCCATTTCTTAATTTATGTTGTTGGTGGTTCCGTTTTACGAAATTGCTTCTTAATAGCGAACACCCCATTAGGCAATTGATTTTCTATTGAATTTAGGGGACAACCGCTGCACTTCAAGGTAATAGCAGACACCTCCAGCATATTCTTAATTTGCATTTTTGGCGGGGTGTTTTTCAAGAACTCCATTTTTGAAAAATTATGATTTTTACCTGGCGACAGAATTCTTAATCAAGTATACTTGGACTACACCTACAATCTCAGTTTTTTTTCCAAACAATAATATCAGGAAATCAATGCATCATGTCAAGCACCTTGTGGTGTGGATAAAAATTCCATGAAAAATAGGGTCAACCTTTACAAATTTGGTACATTTTCATGAAGTCAACAAACGTATTTGTTTGTAGAACTGTTCAAAAATTTGCAAAAGTAGCGCCTAAACTTCATCAAGCAACTCGTTTCTGATTATGGTTTTTGGGGAAATAAGTACACGTACAGAAAATAGTGCGCAAACTTCTTCCATCTCTTAATTTATGTTGTTGGTGGTCCCGTTTTACGAAATTGCTTCTTAAAAGCGAACACCCCATTAGGCAATTGATATTTCTATTGAATTTAGTGGGACAACAACTGCACTTCAAGGTAATAGCAGACACCACCAGCATATTCTTAATTTGCATTTTCTGGGATGTGTTTTCAAGAACTCCATTTTTGAAGGATATGATTTTTACCAGGCGACAGAATTCTAATCGAGTATACGTGTACTACACCTACAATCTCAGTTTTCTTTTTCAAACAATGAAATCAGGAAATCAATGCATCATGTCAAGCCCCTTGTGTGTAGATAAATATTCCATGAAAAAGAGGGTCACCTGTTACAAATTTGGTACTTTTTCATGAAGTCAACTAACAGGTTTGTTTGTAGAACTGTTTAAAAATTTGCAAAAGTAGGGCCTA